>NDFZ01004522.1:1618-23705 GCA_002192655.3 Mamestra configurata
TCCGCAATCCCCGGCTGGTGCCGGCCCGCCTCTGCGGGCCACCTCGCGTCGGCGAGGGGAGTGAGGTGTTTAACTCCCCTCGCTACGTCAAAGAGGGGCGCACGGGAACACCACGCGCCGCCACCTCGGGTCCGGATGAATGGGGGGCGACGGACATCCCCAAGTCCGCCGCCCCTGGACCCAGTTAGGGGGGCCGGAAGAGGGCAGCGTATGCCCTCCTCCGACGCCCGATGCGCCTGCTGCGGGCAGGGAGAGCGGTTGTGATCTCCCTCTCCCTTTCCGCAGCCTCCTTCTGCGCGATAACTGTCTCGCAGAAGGAGACCACCGCGTCCCAGGACTCCTCACCGCCGACCATAGCATGGACTACGGCCGGCAGCGAGAGGTCACCGCCTACAACAGAGATGAGGGCACGGCGCGGCTCCTCCCAAGCTGCACACTCTGCAAGCGTATGCCGTGCCGTGTCCTCCCGACAGTCGACGCAGTGGTGGCATCGAGCGTCCGGCTCCCTGCCTATGCGACACAAGAACCTCCCGAAGCAGCCATGCCCCGAGAGGACCTGCGTCGCACGAAACGACAGGGAGCCGTGCCTTCTCCCGAGCCAGAGGTCGAGCACTGGCCGGATGGCCTCGATGGTGATGAGGCCGGCGGAAGGGCTCGAAAGCCTGTCCCGCCATTCCGCCACCAGGACCTCGCGCAGCTGCGACCGACGCAGCTCCAAGTGTTGCTGCGTCAGTCTTTCGCCGCGCGCCCGCGCGCCCTCGCGCCACCTATGCACTTTCGCCTCCAGGTCCCACGGCGGAGATCCGGCCAGTGCGCAAGCCACCTCGTAGGAGATCGTGCGATATCCCCTGATGACTCTGACGGCCATCACCCTCTGCGGCTTCCGCAGAACAGTGATGGTGCTGGCCGTCAGGTCAGCCGCCCAGATCGGGGCCCCTTACAGGGCCATCGATCGCACACGGTGTGTCTAGCCTTATCCAACTATTTCGGGGTTGGCTTCAAGAAAAAATAAAATACCAGTATTTAAAACGGGGAGCGACTGCCTATCTGAGCTTTTCGAACCAGGGTAACACTGGCTGTCCAAGTATCGGATTTCTGAGTTTTATGTAAAGATCACAAATGACAGTCGAGACTAACGGTTTAACATACATTTGGAGGCACGGAAGGGTTTCATGAATAGTCAAGGTCATCCATCCCTGATCAGACAGAGAACCAAAGTTGTCGACACAGCTCACAGAATAAGCAAGCTAAAGTGGCAATGGGCCGGCCATATTAGTCGTTCTTGAGTGGAGACCGCGACAAACGTAAGGTAGGATGCCCTCAGGCTAGGTGGAGCGACGATCTTCGACGATGGGTAGCTGGTAGCAACTAGATGAGAGTTGCCGGAAATTTTGTTGAATGGCGTGCACCAGGAGAGGCCTATCTATGGCCATCAGTGGACTGCTATAGGCGGATGATGATCCATGAATCGATTTCGGCGAGTGTTTCTTATTACCTCTGAAAGTATCGCATGCAAGGTCTTAACATTATTTATTTTGGTTGCAGGGTACTCACAGCTTCACCGTTAATTTTTCAGAAGCAGTTTACCTGTTCTTTGGGACTTCGTTTTTTTACGGAGAATATCTTGCCAAGTTCACGCTTGTTTCAACAAGAAAGCAAGTCATTCTTTGCTGTCTTTCTGATGAACTTATTCATAAAAAATCGCCAGCTACCACGTCAGATACATGTCATATACCTGACGAGGGGCTTCAGAATATTAATAAAATATCGTAAATTATATATATAAGTGTATTATCACAAATTATCATTGAATATATTAAATTGTTTCGACTGTCAGTTACAAAATAATATTTGTTCTGTATGGTATTAAACTTATATTCATGTACTTGTGTATATCAGTTTTGTGGTTTCAATCAATTAAATCAAAGATAATTACGAAAGTATACTTCGTAATCCTTATTTTCTAATTCTAGCACTCCATTGGTCTTAAAAAAAACCAATTGGAATGCTACACAATTTAAACCAAATACAGCTATTATAGGAGCTAAAACATTAAAAGCCATTTGCCTATCGAGGACGATATTTTCTCAAAAAGCCTCTCGACATTTTAGGAACACGTGTCAGGCTAATTTAAGACCTAATTGACAGGCCACTACAATGTATGTGCGTAGTGTATAAGTGAAAACCCGGTATGCTACTAAATTATTAAGCACTCCGCCAGTAGTTAATTGAGATAGGGATGTGTCTAAATAAATAGAATATGTTTATTAAATTTGAAGTGGGAAATGTGTGAATTATAAATGTTTGACTACTCGTGCGTGTTCCAAACGGTGTCAATTTCCAAAACCTGTGGATTTTTTTGTAGCGTTTATATGAAAACCCGATACGCTACAAAATTAATAAGCAATCCGCCAGTAGTTAATTGGGATAGGGATGTTTCTAAATAATGAAAAAATGTTTATTAAATCTGAAGTGGAAGATGTGTAAATGTTTGGCTACACGTGCTTGTTTCAAACGGTGTCTATTTCCAAATCTTGTGGGTTTTTAAATGAAACCCAATATGGTTCAAATATGTATTAAGCAATCAAGTAACGGATTATTTAGCAAAATTGACTATTGACTGACCTTCTATTGATTGTCTATTGACTATCTTTTTTTTATTTTATTTTAAATTGGCTTTGGGTTTTTCTATTTAACACCGAAAATTGTAGTAGTAGTGTCAGCTTAACTATATACAGTCAGGAAAATCAGTCGTTCAGTAGAATCAGTTCAATACGTAGTAGCTGTGAGCAGGGAGCGCATGCCCAATAATTTTATACTGGTTGCATGCAGTGCAAGCTGCATCAAGGATAGGAATTCTCAAGGATAGAATATGTGTTCGAAACCACGGGAAAACAACTTGAAGAAAAAATACTCGTAAAATTTTGAGAAATGTGTATAAGAATCGGTAATGAAATCCGAAAGTCGTCACATCTCTACTTGATTTCGGTCACCAAAGCCGGCTCATGGTGTTACAGATTAGTCTCAGGTACAGCAGTGAATTAATTTGAAACGTGCCAATGATTTACTACCCCTGGCTATCAATTTATTGTAATCGTACAAAACGGTTTATCTCCAACAGTCGCTTGAAATGTCTTTTCGCAAATAAACGTTGTGGGTATGCCAGTCTGCTTAGCAATTATGTAACTGCTTTCCTTGAGTGTTCAATCACTAAACATCCAATTTTGAGTTTGTTTAGTCAGGGAAATCGTTTTCAGGGTTCCAAACGTACGTATGAAAAAAACGAAACCCTTATAGGATCACTGCATGTCCGTCTGTCACGACCATATTGCTCAAAATCAACTGTACCGAATCCATTGAAAGGTATACATATGAAATGCTGTGACTCACGCTAATACCCATAATTTTGTAAAATGGTACAGATAAGCTCTTTGAAAAGAGTAACTATGGAGTTTCTTGTCCGTTCTTCTCCATAAGAATCTACCTTTCCGAATGGACAGTAGAGTCACTTTATTAATGTAACATTATTATTTTACTGAACTGTAAACGATGACGTTCAAAAGTGCCGTTTAATGGCCTAATTGAAATAAACGTTTTGACTTTGACTTTGAGTTTTATCAAAACACAATGAAAGAGAGAATGTACCTGTGTTTCCAAACGCACTTCTGTGCAGAATTGCGTACAAATTTATGGCTATTAGCATGAGTTACAGAATTTCCTGTGGCTGGTCTTGGGTGGCTAGTCTCCGTTGAAATAAGCCGCCTTGGCCAAAATCGGACTATTATTACTACTACGCAGCAGAATGAAAACATTGACCTTTTAATGTTGCTAATATTTTCTGAAATGATACAGATAAGCTAAATTAAAATACTCCATTAAACAAATCCTCATCACTACTCGATTTGATCACAAAAGCAGGATGATTGCGTCACGGATTAGTCTCAGGTACAGTAGTGAATTAATTTGAAACGTGCCAATGATTTACTACCCCTGGTTTGGACGTAATTTAGTTATGGATGATGTGGCCGTGTAGTTTATCGTTGCAATTAGCATTTATAGGGTTAAATCTAGTCACTTCTGAGATAGTTGTAGGCTGCTTCTCGACTGTTTCTATTGCTCAGTTGTTTAATAGAGCGATAAAATGTCGCTTAGTTAAGAGCAGACTATAATATCGGTGTCATAAGTAAAGATGCTATGAGGACTAAGTATTACACAGGATGTTCCAGAAGTCATTATCATCGTCATCATCATCATCATCATCATCATCATCATACCAGCTGAAAGACGTCCACTGCTGGACATAGGCCTCCTCGAGGGTGAGGGGAGGGTGCCATAACCACTACGCTTGGCAGGCGGGTTGGTGATCGCAGTGTAGGTGTTGCAATTCACAGAAGCACAGAGAATGCTGCTGCCCATTCTCTGGTGAATCCCTGAACCGCCACTTACGACACCCACGGAAAGTTATGGGTTCCTGAAGTGCGTGGTCATATTTTATGGTGCTGTTGGGTACCCGATACACATTATGTAAAAAATAGCAAAACAAAAAAAAGTGTCATTTTTCAAAAAAATCGATCTCAAACGACGTCTGAAAAGTTTCGAATTGAATTCCAAGCAGTTTATTACAGTTGGCGGCATTTAATTTAAGATTTAGAATTCAATCACAGATTTGATGTCACCAACTGCATGGGTGAATATGACCACGGACTTCTGAAACAACCTTTATAAGCGTATCTAATACTTAATGAAATGGAACACCCTGTATTTACCTATCTGATACTGGATGGAAGGCCTGTTTTTCCTTTTGTTATTATGAATCAGTTGACGTAATAAAAACAAATGCACTTAAATAAATACAATTATAATTATTTAAGCCAAAATTAGCCACTGTTCGACATAGACCTGAGCAAGTCCCTTATTGACCCAGTCCAAGGTACCCAAATATAATAAATAATAATAATATATCATTTATTTCAGGTGAGACAGACCCATAACATATATACCTTACATACTATCATACATATTTGTCAAGACTACAAAAAATATTAATACACTATTAAATACATACTTTGAATGCATTGTACTGAAGGTTTATGGATAAATGGAAAAAAAATATAATTGTCTACTTGCAAAATTGTCTATTATAAACATAACCCTCCTTCTGTGGCAGTCGGGTAAAATTACACAAATTATTCTCCTGGTACAGACGCCTGCACATCAAGGTACAAAAAACTGTCAAATTTCTTTAATAGATTTTCAACTTTATCGCTCAAGTATTAGGTTCAAGGTTGATTGGGAAAATTTGACAGTATCGGGTAGCTTGATGTGCTGGAAAAAAAAGACAATAGGGATGTTGCCTGGGTTAAAAAAATGTTATTCTATCTAGCCCGTCAGTTAGATTATCGAAAAATATTGGATACGTATTTTTATTTTATCAAATCAATAAAAAATACGAAGATAACACTCATCAAAGATAAAGAGTGGGGGCTTGTGACGTCACTTTCCAGTAAAAAGTGTACTGATAAGTGACGTCACACGAGTTTTTAACGCACTGTATCGACTTCATTTTTTGTTTACGTAACAAACGAAAAAATACATGTCCAATATTTTTTGGAAAACTATCTGACGGTCATATTAGATTTTTTTAGTCAAAAACCCGAGCCTTGTATTTAACAAAACTTAATTCCAACATTTTTTAAACAATTCCAAACCAGCCGAAGTAATTTGTAATAAATACCCTCTTACCCGCTCTACAATTACTAGGTAGGTAAGTAAATGTACATTGTGAAAATGTAATTAAGCTAAAATGTAGCGTGGCTGAAACACCGAAAGTTTGGTACCGCGTTACGCTAACCACGTGCTCTGGTACTTACTAGTAGGACCAAGTTGGGAGATATTATGGATACTGGAAGGGGTATCTATATAAAATATTTTTTTTTTATGGGAAATCATATAACGACTATATTCATTCATTTGTTTGCATTCTACAAGATAAAACAGGATGTTAACAAAAGGCTCAGAGCTAAGAACTGTTGTAGACCCTGTTAGGGCACAGCAAAGACTACTCCCGCTCTGGGCGGAGCGGGATGGAGAGTCAGATTCTTACTGACTAAATAAAACCCTCTGGTATTCCTTCAAAGTGCTATTTGCGTTCCAGGCTCCGGTAATTCTTTCTAACAATTGCGCAATCTTGGCTTGAAGGAGGTAGGTATATTTTAAACACAAACTAGTTATGGATAGTGACTACACTATCCTTAACTAGTTTAAGTTTTTTTGATGCTTTATGCAATAGGAAAGTTTATTTTAAATTTTGGTGACAGAATTTATAATAGTTTATTTATAATATTGTATTTAATACAACCGTGAAAATTGAGCCTTCGGTGGGTATTTACTTATTTCCAGAGTAGCGTAAATTATTTTTGCTTTAAGTAATACACTTATATGTATTTCTAAAACTACATATTTAGGGCTGATTTTAATATTCAGATAATTTTGAACTGATAATAATATTTTCTAGTATAAAAGCCGTCAAATTATGATTTTAATTCCTCAGTTTAGGTCATCTGAGTATTAAAAATTGACCCTTAGCGTAAAAGCTCTCATGAACGTTATTACCCTGCAAAATTATTAATGTCTCCTTAGACAATAATAACGTCTTCAAGTATTTGTTTATTATTTATTTATTTATGTACTCAATAAACTTATAAAAGATTTGAAAACAGAGAAAAGAGCACAATCTCAATTTGTTTACATTTTTATTTCAAGTATTTTATTATTTGAAAATAAATCGGCACAAAATCATCAATATAACCGCCATAGTGCACTTTCACGACAAAATCCTTATCCAGCAAAGTTCTATGTCCAAAAACTCTTCGCAGCAATGTGCGACGAAAGCACTTTGCTTAAAACAAATTACAGGGGCCCGTATAAAGGGTTCATCCATTTTTATTGTACACCTTAAGATACAAGTGCGGGACCTTAGGCCGAGGAGAATACGTAATAAGGGGTACTGATTGCGAGAATATAATAATAATCGCAGAATGGCCCTTGGAACCAGCCGTCTATATCAGGAATATTATAACAACGAAGTTCGTTAAAATAGATTGTTTCTGGGACGAGGGACTTTGTAGATTTTTTAAGGTCAATTATTGCGTAGGTCCGGGTTGGGCCAGCGTGATTCAGAATAAATTATGCTTCTAAGTTAAAGCGAGTTATCCGATGATATAAAGAATATTGTTACCAAGCTCTTTTTTACGTTCGATTTTTTACTTGTTAATAGCACCATCCCATTACTTCCCGTGGGTGTCGTAAGTGGCGACTAAGGGACTCAGCAGAGAATGGGCAACCGCATTCACTATACATTGCAACAGCTACACTGCGATCGCCAACCCGCCTGCCAAGCATGGCGATTATGGCAACCACCTCTTGGGGGAGGCCTATGCCCAGCTGTGGACGTCTTTCGGCTGATATGATGATGTTTTTTTTTATATGGTAGACGGACTGCGACATTGAGATTTGTGAAACGACCTAGTCGCGAACTATGAGAGCTCAAAAGTATTCCTGGAAGGATTTGGGGGAGTTTTAGTAAGATAGTACAGGCTAAACAAACAAAAAAACATGATTTTGCAAGTCAAATTAGGCCTTCTGCTGTGTGACCTGTTCCACTCCTAGGTATAGGTTCCCCATTCCATTTTTTTCTTCATGTTATGCTTCTTCGGCAACTCTCGAAGAGGCCATACAGGCATCCCGCCAACTTCTCGTTCGTCTGCCTGTGTCAGAGCTCCAGTTATGCGGAGTGCATTCACATCTTCGTCCACTTAAATAAAGTAAAATTCAGGTTTCAGTGAAATTATCCGAAAATGTAATACACAGGGTATCTCAAACTCTTTCAGGTATTAAGAAGTAAAAGTACCTTCCTAATACCATTTAAAAATGCTCGAATAATTCAATGTCTTACAGCAAATCCAGATAAAGTTTTCAAATCTGTTAAGTATGTTTCCGAAGGAATCCAGAAATAATATCTGGAGCTTAAGGCTTTGAAGTTAGCGGGAATCGAATAATGGTATAACATAATCTGAGCTCGCTCCATCGTCGACTTTGTCTCTGTCATCTATGACCTAGACTAGAGTCAAGAGCAAACCCACAATAAATAAAAAAAAATTAATGGAGTTGACGTGACCTCCTTGTTTTATTCTTGAATTGTGTAGTGTGAAGACGCTCATGAATTCCTATATATCCTATCCTATTAATATAATTAATGGATTAATAGATTTGGTTGACAGTGAAACAGGGATAGACCATGGATCGGACATGGACCGTAGAGCACTTTTATTCTTGTAGAATATTTCCGAAAAAATTTGACTTCCATAGGTTAAGTAGGCACTGGCAAAAGCTACCGTATTTACCGTAGCCACATATAACGTGGTTTCTAAATAACAATAATAGGTAACTTCTAGTCAAGCATGATCAACTATTGACCACATCATCCCTTGCCATCAGCTGAGATAGAGGTCTAAGGCGAGCCTAACAATATAATAAATAATATCTAGCCTAGTAGCTTGGACCCTGTTCCCGATACCGGTGGGCTACTATTTTTTGAATGTTTTTTTTTTTAAATTGAATCTATTTAAAAATGTAATTTATAGGTATATTTAAGTGAATAAAGAAATAATTACTAATAATTACTATAACCACACTGGATATAGCCAAAGCAGTCCGTCCGTTACAGTCACAGAGAATATTTTCTCAAAGCCGATGTAGGTATGCACCGAGATGTGGTCGCAGTGGACAAGGGATCACCCCGTTGTCCATGGCTAAAGAGAACTGGCGCAAACCTGTGATACTTACTACAGATGACCGCAAGGAGGTATGGAAAGGCAAGGAGCTTCACGGGCGCTTCTATCGTGCTCTTTATGGGTCCGATGTAGATTTCTCAGCATCTGTGGCCTGGCTACGTTTCGGTGATCTCTTCGGGGAAACCGAAGGTTTTGTCTGTGCGATTATGGATGAAGTTATCTTGACGAACAACTACCGGAGGCATATTATGAAGGACGGGACGGTTGACGTGTGTCGGGTATGCCACCATCCGGGTGAGTCCATCAGACATATTATTTCTGGTTGTTCTCGTCTTGCTAACGGCGAGTACTTGCACAGGCATAACCAAGTGGCCAGGATTATCCACCAGCAACTTGCTTTAAAATACAAACTTGTAGATTCCGAAGTACCGTATTACAAGTATGTGCCCGACCCAGTTCTCGGATATGACCATGTCACGTTGTACTGGGATTGGTCTTTCATCACTGATAGGACTATTATTGCCAATAAGCCTGACATGGTGGTGATAGACCGATTAGCACGCCGCACAATGATAATCGATGTTACCATCCCGCATGACGAGAACCTCGTGTGGGCTGAGAAAGAGAAGCAAATCAAGTATCTCGACTTAGCACACGAGGTTGTCGACATGTGGAATGTGGACTCGGCTGTCAATGTGCCATACGGCTCGTATTGTGAGGAGGTTCCTTTCTCTGGAGCCTTGCTCCCGACACCGGCGGACTACTGCTTTTTTATATTTTTAAATGTTTTTTTTTTAATTTGTGTTTTTTTTTTTTTTAAATATTTAGAAATATAAATTAAGTGAAATGAATAAAGAGAATAATAAAATGATAGTAATAACATGGTTAGTTACTTCTTTATTTAAAATCAGACTATTTTACCAATTCTGATTGGTGGGCACTTCTCGTACGTGTGGTGTGTGAGAACTCCGTCCAAATCTGAAAAAAACAATATAATTACTACGAGATGCACACACATACACATACACACACACACATTCACACGGCACTGAACATTTTGAAGTCTAAAAAGGGTAAAGAAACAACAAAAACAAAAGAATGAGTATAATTATGTAAGTTATATTATAACAAAATACAAAATTCTATTTCGAATTTCTAGCTACACAATCTTTTTCTGCGAAAAATTATCCATACTGATATTATAAATGCGAATGTGTGTCCGTCTGTCTGTCTGTCTGTTACCTCTTCACGCTAAAACCGCTGAACCGATTTGGATGAAATTTGGATAGAAATTTGGATGAGATAGTTTGAGTCCCGGGAAAGTACATAAGATAGTTTTTATCCCGGGAGTACCCTTGGGATAATTTACGACGTTCACGCGGGTGGTGCCACAGGTGGCAGCTAGTATGAAATAATATCACAACGTGAAATAAATTCGTGTGTTTCATAGCCCGACAGTATCGCCGTATGGGGATTTTCTAATATTCGTATTGCCTTCCGCAGATCTTCGAAATTTGTCTCATTCCATTACGGATGAAGACTTACCTTCCCGGATATTTGTTTTTGAAAGAATTTTGTATTTTATATTAATTCTTTCAATTTTTATTCTTATAAATCCATTTAGGAGGATTGCTGAATTTCGTTTTTGCGCTCGAATGAATAGCTCTTAATCCTTCAGACTTGGAATACGACATTAAGTTGTTTTTCAGATAAATCATTGTTTTTAAATTAATCAATTTAATTAAAAGTTGATACTAGAGACCAATATTGGTTAGCATGTTAATCAACATGAATAATTAAACTTTTAGAATCTATAGTAACAACATTCTTCGTAATTACAACACGTTGAAACCATATAAAAAAATGCAATAACATATTTTGTTTAAATGAAAATAACTTCCGTCAACTCGTTGCCAAATTAACGTGAAGTAAAGAGTAGCAGCCACTGGCTGAAGACCACCAAATTCCGTGGCAATTAAACTGTAATCCTCTTAAAACCTTATAAACGATGCCGCATTTAATGGCGTGTTGATGTACTCTGAAGAAATTATAGAAACGACGATAAAAGGTACAATGGTACGTGGACTATGTTTCTTCATAAGAATATACATTGCAAATGGACAAAAATAATGGTTTTTAAAGAAAGAAAAAAATAATTAAAATACTTTAATTCAGACCTTGATCCATATTATTATGTTAGTATTATAAAAACTTATAAGCTATGTTAGTACGAAAATATTAAAAGTTTTATTTTTTAATTCATATAAAGAAAAGATTGTTTTTGGCCATTCGCTAATGTTTAAAGGTGCCTTTTGACGGTCTTATTGAAATAAATAAATTGACTTTTAATTTTTTATTGTGTTACAACATAACATATGAAAACTAAGTAAGCAGCTTTTGGTCAATTGACCATAAGAAGTGATATCATCATGATTGTAAAAATTGATAGGTGCAACCTTTTTTTTTTTTTAAGGATGGGAAATCGGAATAGCGAATCTAATCGGAAGGGCGTGTCAGACTCGTACTTGTTCCTTCTAAAGCCCTTTGCGTTCCAGGGCCGCGGTGACTCTTTCGAACAGATTCCGCAACCCTGGCAGGCTTTGGCCCTAGCGGGCCCCGTCTTTTATGCTGACATCAGATCTCTTTGAGGCGCGCGTGAAACACAACGCGCCATCGACCCGAGCCTGGTGGTGATCGCGAGCCACCCAATGCTCGCCGTCCGCAGGCCCGCGCCTACGGTGGCCGGAGATCACCCTGCGACTCCCGACGCCCGGGGCATCTTCTTCTGTTACGGCGGTTGGGGCGAAGGCCTTGCCTTTCCCTCGCGCGGCCCTCCTCCTCCTTTGCTAGCATTACTGCTTCGCAGAAGGAGGTGACCGCTTCCCAAGCCTCCTCGCTCCGAACCATGGATTCAACCAGGGCCGGACGCGAGAGGTCGCCGCCGCCGTGATAGGTGCACCCTGGAAAAGAAAAGATTTAACATTTGGGTCATAAAGCAAATAAACGTTATCTATACTAATAATAAAGCTGAAAAGTTTGTTTGTTTGAACGCGCTAATCTCTGGAACTACCAGTCGGGTTGCAGGTATATGATAGCCCCGGTCATGAGTAAGGCTATAAGATATACGGGAACGGAAAAAACACGGGATATGTGTGTACAAAATTGTGGGCAAAGCTAGTTACTTTATAAGTCACAATCACATCGATCGGTACATTATTCACAAAAACACACATCTTACATACACAAGAGAAATCCGCAAACACTTCCATAAACCTAATGGAGAAGAATAAACGTAAATCAAATTGTATCTAATATTTTCATACAGTAAAATCCCATAGGAAGAGGTTATCAAATAAGTTCAACCCAATAAGTTTCAGCTGAGATACTCCAGGGGGCGCGCGGAGCGTAAACAAACAACTCCACACCTCCTGAAATATATGTAAAAGGTTTTTGGTACACGCCAGTGTTAACTTTCTATTATATGATCATATTTTGAGATAAGCCAGATGAGGAAAGTGTTTGAAACTTATGTATTTAATAACCATATCATCCATTAGAAGTGGAGAACTTATTTGTTTGATATGTTGATACATTTTAAATGTCACTGCTGCTTTTCGAGTCGATGGTGCCCCTTAAACATTTTGTGCTCAGTAGGTAGCCACACTTTTAGCGGTATCTAGGTCCTCAATGGTGCAGGTAAGGGCTGTTGGGGCACTCCAACAAGGGGACCATATTTTGAACAGGGGCACCGCACTAATTTACACCTAATTTTGGGCGAAAATTTTTAAAGATGCCTGGAGTTTTGGAGAGAAGATCACGGAGTGTAGGATTTTTCGCTTTCAAGGTTTTAGTGAGCGATTTTAATGATGCCTGCGAAATACGAAAGCGTATCAAGGCGAGTTAATTCATTCGCAGCATCTGTCTATACTAATATAATAACGCTGAAGAGTTTGTCTGTTCGTTTGTTTGAACGCGCTAATCTCTGGGACTACCAGTCGGATTGGAAAATCATTTTTGTATTTGATAGCCACATTCAGGAGGAAGATTAAGGCTATACGGGAACGGGATATGCGCGTACAAAGTCGTGGGCAAAGCTAGTGTAGTAATAATTATGTCGCAGAGCATTATTGCGCAACTTACTCCAGCGTAGCCGGTCGCAGCTTGGCGTGCGCTAAGCCGTGCTAGCCCATAATATCGTGGCATAGCTCATTCTTGCAAGACGCAGTATATTATAGTGGGACGAAGAGCCTCGCAGCACGAAGAAGACAGTCGTAGTTGAGAGAAGGAGCTACCTGCAAACGAAGTAAAACAAATTCTGCATTCTTATTAGCATTATAAAACCACTTTTTAAAAAGGTAAAGATAAATGGAAAAATAAAAGTACTTTTCTTAAAGCCTTTAGTTTTACATTTAGGTAATTTTGAAATCCACGGGGGTCAATATTAATAAATTAATAAAATGTTCAATTTCAAACCCGAGACATTAGAAGACCCTTTATTAAATCTGTCAGAGCCTTGTCAGTTCATAATAAAACTAATTAATTTAAAGTGACACCCAATCGGTTATAACAAATAGATGTGCTCGTTGGGTCTTTCAAAGATTTTGTACCATCCATTAGCTTAGTTTTCGGTAGACAGACCATTCTGAGGAGTTTTAAGAGACTTTGGTAACTTCTCTCAAAAGTTTGTTTCTAACAGTCCAGTTATTTGGTTCCAATTTTTTCGATATTTGAAAATAAATATGTTGGGATTTTTTGCATTAAATACTTAGTTTTTGATAACTTGACCTCAAAACAAGTCAGAAAAACTTTTAAATATACCTAAAAATTACTAGAAAATAGCTTTACGATTTTAAAAGTCACAGAAAAGGGGATAAAATAAGTCTGAATCAATTTATACGAGAAAATATAGTTTTAATGGACTGCCCTGTTTAAAGAAACCGGCCAAGTGCGAGTTGGAGAGTCCAACTCGCACTTGGCCGGTTTTTCACGAAGGGTTCCGTACAATAAACCGAAAAAAAAAACGTTTCTTGTATGGGAGTCCCTTTTAATTTTTAATTTAATTGTTATTAAGGGTTTAGAAGGGAACACGGAAGGGTTTTAGTCAGTAAGAGTCCCATACTTAAAAAAAGGCCCAAATCGCCTAAATGCCACTTTGTCATGATCTCACACACTCTGGACAATGAGTCAATTTGTTAGCAATAACGTGAAATTTTGGAAGCGCTTGTCGATTCCATACATTTTAGACTCCAGAGGCTCTAGAGAAGTGACATCCTGAGCGCCTAGCACGAATGCTTTTGACGTATAGTAACGTAACGTAAAATTATACTTCAATTATAATACTCGTTTCGCACATAATATTTATTTGAATTGGATACTATATTCATGTTTTTGTATGATACAAATTGTGTATGTCGCATAAAATTAAATTAAAATACAATCGGGTTCAGTTTATTATATTTTCAAAATTCACTTACGTTAACAATACTATAATATCGTTATTATACGTCAAAAATGAATGTTTTGACGTATAGTAACGGATATCGGCGTTTTAATCACACGCGCCAATAGCGCATGATGTCACCAAACTACCCCGTAGCGGATGCGGGCAAAAAATGGCGTACCGTTTGAGTGGTTGTCAAAACTACAGAAAAGTATGGGATTGACAAACGCTATCGGAATGTCACACGATCAAACCCTTAGAGTAGAGTAGTAGAACCTCAGGGGCTCTACATTTTATCGTTGATCGCCATTGCCGGAATGAAAAATTGTTTGACACTGACAAAGTGACATTTCGGTAGGTCTTATCAATTCCATACATTTTGGCCTTCTTAACAATCGCTGAAAGAATGGTGAGAATCTCTTTGCATGGCCACAATTTCTAAAGAACTGTAAATAAAGAATAGAAAAGACAAACGAAACTCCGTAAAGCCTAACTTCAATCCGAGATTTGCGAAAACTGGCCGTGTTCAGTAAGCTTTCCAGTTAATTGTACGGGTTAACGTTGTAGCGTTAACTTGAAACAGTGCCAAGTTAATAGTAAAACATTAAGCAATTAGGTCGGTGACTTCTTAGTTTAACTTTGCTATCTGGAATTGAGGGATTTTTAGGTTTTAAAGTTTATTTGTAAAAGGCTTTCGATTACCTGCTAAGCTGTACTGGAGGCAAATGTCTGAATCCGAAAGTCGGTTGGGAAGTCTCTATCCTAAGTCTCCTTCAATATTTAGTTCCCTGAATATCGCATCTAATCTACTATGGCTGTCTTTTTCAAATAGTCACTTGTAATTAGTTGATTCTTTGAAAAATCTTTTGCTAAACTATACTAATACTTACTAATAATAAAGTTGAAGAGTTGGTTTGTTTGAACGCGTTAATATCTGAAACTACCAATCAGATTTGGTGGGTGGAAAATTCTTTTTGTATATCATAGCCACATTCATGAGTAATGCTTGTACGGGAACGGGAAAAAAACGGGATATGCGAGTACGAAGGCGCGGGCAAAATTTAGTGGTTTATATTTTTCAAAGGCTGTCCATACTGCGTAAAGCGAAATTGATTAACAGATTTTTTGACGTGACAACGTCTAATAAAACGATTGAACGCCGGCTGCACCCACGAAAAAGGATGATGAGAAGGATTGTAACGTTACGATCATTTCATCAATGTTTTGTTATGACGTTGTCACGTTAAACTTTCGTCCGTAAACCGACTTTACAGACAACCAATTTTTTAATTAAATCGCTCTAGTCTCAACGAAATTTTTACCCGACTACCCCAGAAGGAGGGTTTTCCGCAAATTTGTATTTATGTTTAGATGCCTACTTCTTTGGCCAGCTTTGTGAGCTAATCAAAAGATATCAAACAAATGAGATATCATTAGTTATTTGAGGTTATGAAGTGACAAAAGCGAAATGAATTTAAAAAAATAAACAATCAGACTGCTTGAAAAGTGACTTACTTGCAACTTTTTGGTCGATTTTTGGAGTTGAGTTTTTTTTAAACAAGTCATTTTTTTATGAACGAGTGTTACTATAAATAGCCATGCAAACGTAGGATGACGTGCGCTATAAACAATGGGGTGCTTTGGCATAATTATTTTGTCACAATTCTATTTGATTTTCCATTGCTATGTGCACGATGGGATTTCAGTAAAGTACCGAAACTCCCTACAATATTTCATTCTTTTCAAAAACCATGTTGGGTGTCCTGATAAAAAATTGTCGAATTAGACGAAAATGTCAAAATAGTAGAAATGGGTTCGGTTGTATTCTGTGTATTTTTTTTAGGGATGGTAAATCATTAAATGACTTTTTCCGCTCTGGGTGAGGCGGAAGGGCGTGTTAGACTCTTACTGACTAAAACCCATTCATGTTCCTCCTAAAGTTTTTTGCATTCCAGGGCCGCGGTGACTCTTTCGAACAAATTCTTGCGGAATTTGTTCGTTGACCCTTATTTTTTTTTTGTACATGGAAATGTTTTCAATGTACGGAAACGGCTTGTCTACAGCTTTATTATATAAAAAGGTTTTGCCCGCGGCTCCACTCGCGGTAATATAGATTTTTGTAAAAAACAGTAGCTTATAACCGTCTCCAGGATCCCATTGACGAGTATATCTGCACCAAATTTTATCAAAATCGGTTCAGCGATTTAGGCATAAGTGAAAGCGTTGCTGAGAAAGAAGCAAACTCACTTTCGTATTCATGATATCATTTTAGTTATTATGTGTAAATACGGCTCGTCGACTTATGACAGGCATAGATAGATCAATTTATAATAGTTCCTTCTTCCCATTTTCCAAATAACTATTTTTCTATAATTTATTGCCTCCATTCTTGAACACAATAGTAATAAACGATCTTTCAATATTATCAAAAGATACTTTATATTTCAATTAGTTAGCAGTACATCACGGTCGAAAAGGATTATTCCGATCGGATCAACTGTGTTCGAACCTAAACATTGTTCAAAAACTGAGATCGAATAGAGTTATAGCATTGAAGTTATAAGCAGATGGCGGAATGATGTTCTTATTTATGGAAGTAGGAACATGGTACCCGGTTTAGTTTAAGTGGACTTAGTTTATTCGATTGAGAATAATTTTCATGAAATGACAATAGGCTTTTTTTTTTAAAACGTTGCCCCACACTAGGAATTTTTCCTGTATCGTGGGTGCGTTTACAAACATACAAAGTCAAATACACAAACAGCCAAACACGGAACAACTATCTGTAGGCCATACAAATAATTGTTCCGTGCGGGAATCGAACCCGCGACACGCAGCGTAGCAGTCGATCGTTCAACCACTGCGCCAACTATGCTGGCTTTGATAAGCTGTAGGATGGTTTATCTACCAGTATCTACTACATAATCTATGGTTCTAAAACTATCTATCTTTACTCAAATTCTTAGCTCAAATAGCAAGAAAAAAGAACTAAAATGGAAAAAAAATCTGGACACTCAAAAACAGACATGAATGGTTTCATAGAAAAAAAAAATTTACAATAATTTCATCTATCATCATCATACCAGCCGAAAGACGTCCACTGCTGGACATAGGCTTTCCCTAAATTTAGGTTGGCGATCGCAGTGTAGCTGTTGCGATGTACAGATAATGCTGCTGCCTATTCTCTGGAGAGTCCCTTAGTCGCTTCTTACGACACCCACGGGAAGAGATGAGATGGTGAAATTCTTTTACGTCCGACACCATACAGAACAGTCATTTCAAACAATATTACATGGCAAAGCTTGCTTGAAAGATGATGATGATATGGAGAGAGAACGAAGGGCGTTGGCTGTCCGATGCAATATGTTGGCCCGCAGGTTTGCACGGTGTACAATAGAAGTGAAAATAACTCTTTTTAAGGCTTTTTGCCAGTCCCTGTACACGTGCACCCTGTGGGTTCGATATACGCAAAAGTCATACAACGCCCTAAGAGTTCAATACAACAATGCCTTCAGGGTGTTGTTGGGGCTCCCACGTTACTGCAGTGCATCAGGAATGTTTTCTGAAGCGCACACTGATGGCTTCACCACCATCCTTCGGAAAAGGTCGGCATCCATGATGGGCAGGGTGCGTGGGAGCCTCAACAGCATACTGAGGGTCATTAGTGATAAGCCGTGTTGCGCCATCATGGCGCACTGGGTACATACACATGTGCATGTGCCCGGTGCGTCAGGTGAGCGCAATAAATATATGAATTAAAACCAGTGTTGTATTGTGTCTGTTACTAACATAGTTTTTTAAGTAGTGTGTATTACTAACATCATATGGATCAAGGTCTGANTGATAAGCCGTGTTGCGCCATCATGGCGCACTGGGTACATACACATGTGCATGTGCCCGGTGCGTCAGGTGAGCGCAATAAATATATGAATTAAAACCAGTGTCTGTCTTGTGTCTGTTACTAACATAGTTTTTAAGTGGCGTGTATTACTAACATCATATGGATCAAGGTCTGAAATATTTTTTTTTTTTTTTTTAAAGCAAGGAAAATACTTTGTTTTTGACATACATAGATACACAAAATGCAGGAAACAATATACAGGGTTACTAGAAGAAAGAAAAAGAGTTTATTTGCAACAAGCATGACTCATTTCAAAAAATAAATACTACTGCAATTTTTTTTCATGCAATAACTATCGTTAATAATTAAAATACATGTCTATTTCGTGTTAATTATGAAGATAAACTTAATATAACTCAAATAGGTCCTGATCAGCAAAACGTCAGACAGCAAGAAGTGGCCTGCCGCTGGTTTTAAACAGAGCTACGCCAAAGCCTAAAAGAAGGGTTATAATTTAGCATTCAATTTAAACAAATAATTTTTAAAGCCCTCGTATGCAGTCGGTTGCATTTATTTTAGTAAGTTCACTTTGAAGCTTCCAACAGCAAGCATGAAATATGTTTTTTTTTTATTAACTTCAGTCGTTTTTGCGATCACCGGCGCGCCATCGATCGTGTTTTATTTTTACTGTATACTTATTTCTTAAGTATGTTTTCTACTAAGCTTATCAAAATCAAATAGAATAAAGAACAAAATATCCGCGAATGAAACCATATCAATCTTTCCCGCTTCGCCCATTACGAGTAACAGCCTTATAAAGGTCTAAATAACGAAGTTTTTGAAAGGGTTGTAATTGAAAACGGCTGATAATAGCAGACTTTTACTTCGAACATCCTCTCAATTGAATATTCCAATGAATAACCAACGCTTTCTTATTGAAACGGGGATTTTGAACTGTTTATTTATGTATAATTTGTTCAAACATTTTTAGATACACTGTGTAAAGTTTATCAGAAATATTTACAGTAATAAATCGTAGGTTGATTAAATAATCATTTTAATTAATTAATAAAAACTAGTCTAAATAATTTTCTCACTTAAAATAAACATGCAACAAAATAAAATGAACAGAACAAAAATAAATAAAAATAATTGGCAACGAGTCCTAATAAATAGAATCGGAGAAAATTCAAATAAATTTCAAAGAATTCAAAAACACTCGAATCATTATTCTAATCTGGAACAGTTGCTGATTTAATTACTTTAGATCTCAGAGGCAATAAACAAAAAACAAAGAAACAAGAAAATCAACCATTCGGCTCACGTAATAAGGCTGTAGGTATTTAAATCAAGTGCCATCGCGATCCCCAATTCAGTATCGGCTAAGGTGAAGAGCCATTTGGTCTTACTAACTTGATGTACCTAACTTTTATTAGAATTCTTAGCAGGCCAATAAGCTCACACTTGACTTGCGATGGGGAACTGAAAAAAGGAAGAAAAAGTCGGTAGACTGATCAAGTGGAAAATTACTTGAAGGAAGCACGCTTAGAAGGATTACATACTGATACGGAGATCGGAGAGTCCAATGTTGTGAGGGGAAAAATGGGGGACTTTTACACATACCAAAGTAGTGTTTCCTTCCCTTGAGCTTTCGTGTTCTTTAATATTACATAAGTTTTGTTTCAAATATAAGTAAGTGATAATAAAAATCGGGCTCTAAATTATATTTCTTACGAACCGAATTTTACCTATTCAAATATTGATACGCATCTAACAAAACGTTTCAGATTGCTTTAATTGTGTGTACAGTTAAGGTGTGGAATTCCCTGCTTGGAGTCTGTTTTCCTGATGGCTACAACATATATAGTAGGAGGTATCTATATATTAATACGTGAAGCAAAACTTTGTACCCCTTTTTACAAAAATATGCGGAGGGAGGAGTATTAAATTTGGCACAGTTAAAATTTAAATGGAGAAGGATGCAATAACCTAATATTTTTATAATAATGCTTAAAAAATACATTAAATTAATTAAAATAGGGTCGAATTTCGACCACTGGGCAACTACTAGTTTAAATAAATAAATAAATAGGTTACTTCTAGGCAAGCGTGTTCCATCGACGGCCACATCATCGCTTTTCATCAAGTGTGATCAAACGCAAGCCAATATTAAAAATAAAACTTGTAGATTTTGTGAAAGAAAAGTGAAAGACAACAATATAATTTTACCTATACTAAAACAAATAAGTATCGAGGTACATTATGTACATTAAAAACAAAACTTGATCGAGTCAATAGGTGTCACACTTCGTAGCTACAGCGAGTTTGAACTGCAGACCACAGACACCGATCATGAATCATTGCAAAACGTTAAAATACTACCCTTTAGAAACAAAACAAAATCGGAATAATTACACGATTCCAATCGTTCAACTATTTTATATTGAAAACAAAACAATTTTGGTTCGCGTCCAAATTGAAATACATATCAAACCGATGACAGTATTGTCGTTATGTTTTTTATATTTATTTGTTTTTAGACGTTGATTGATGGGTTCGGCCTGGATAAATATTCTTTTATATCCAATATGGGTACTTGAGAAGATTCGCGGATTATTTTTACAACCTATTTCAAGCAAAAAGTGTTTTTGGGTAAAAGTACTTTTATGAACGCTCTTGAGAATATAATAAAAACAGATTCAAGTGAGGCTGTTTATCTTCCAATCTATGTGAAATATCATTTTGAAAAAAAAAATACAAGCTTAAAGTAAATGTAAATAATCTATAGATCGTTGTTTTGACTATCAATTTATTCGCCTAAAGCTTCTGCATAGTTAGTGTCCCAATTAAAATCTCTTTTTTTTCAATTAAAGTACTGGCATCATCATATTAATAATATACGTATACATGGTTGCGGAATTTGTTCGAAAGAGTCAACGCGGCCCTGGAACGCAAAGGGCTTTAGAAGGAACACGGATGGGTTTTAGTCAGTAAGAGTCTGACACGCCCTTCCGCTCCACCCAGAGCGGAGGAAGTCATTTGATGATTTCCCATCCTTAAAAAAAAACAAAAAAAAAATATATATACGTATACATACGTACCTATTGCTCAATATTTCAAAATGTTCCCATCAACAACAGTGGGCCTATGCACTATGTTTCAAAAATATGTTTTTAGAATGTGGTAACTTTTGGGAGACAAATTGAAAAAAAAACCAAAATAGTTTTTTCAAACAATGTGATCTTATCAGACGGAAGTACTTATTGTGAGGCACTTTCAGACCTATTTTTTTTTTCATACTTTTAAAACCGCCAGTACATTTATATTTTTTCAATTTTTCTAAGCAGTGTGTAGTATTACTTTAGGAGTATCGTTACGACATGAGTCGCTTTTTGGCTCATTCGATTATTGCTAAAGCTCAGTTACCGTGAAACATGCCTTAATTGTTGCGACTTATTCTAAGGAGTAACTTTATTTAAATACTGACTACTTAACGAAACAATTTTGTATGAAGAATTGAAGATATTTTTGAATCAATTTATTTTATATTATAATATTAATTAATTTATTATTACGGCGTTGTTATATTACGAGTAGAAAAGCCTAAGAAGCCGTGCACGTTGCTGGAAATAGAAACATAAGTACAAGTGGAGAAACATGACCAAAGAATAAAATTGAAACCATTATGTGGTCGCAACCCTATGCATTAGGGAAACGACACCAGAACGAGGAGGAATTTGTTATTAAAAAAAAAAGAAATCAGTCAAGTCATTTGATTTTAAGACCATCCAAATAGCAAGGTTAAGCAAACACGAAGCAAAGACTAAATTGAAAGACATGTTGTTCCTTTTAGACTACGCTCAAACTGAGGAACTATTAATTACTCAAACATAATTCACAATATTCCATACAAAACGCATAACACAGTCTACCCCAAGTAAACAAGCAAACACAGTCTTACACCCGACTCCACCTTATTCACATACTTAGGCCCCTAGTCAAACACACACACAT
>NDFZ01004522.1:25922-77403 GCA_002192655.3 Mamestra configurata
CCTACAGAATCTACCACACAGTCATTTTCACTATTAAATTTTAAATGTAACACTAAATTTAAGTTTCGAATTTAATTTTTTTTAACTCTTGTTTTAGTTTTCAAATATAGTTTCTTTCAAAAATACTACATAATAATATACTCTAAATATCATATAATATCAGCTTACCAGCTCTCAATTTCCACAAGGTATATAGTGTCAAAGTGGCAGTAGAACACTGACTCCTAAGTCACAGGTATTCCTAGTTTAGGGGTCAGGGTTTCAGCTTTTGTGCGCCTTAACTATTGTGAACTTTGCTAGATATTAAGCATAATTGTAAGGATTTGTATCAATAAAGTACTATTATTATTATTATTTTACTTTTGTGTGAAGATCGGTTCCTATGCTATTTCATAATGAAAGCTTCATTAAAGAATAGCGACTCGGGTATATCTATGCTTATTATTATATTATATAATTTCTGGCAATTGTCCAATCTCTTCATGACAAAAATGCCAATAATTATTATAATATTTCTGCTAATCAATTAGGCGTTTTAAATAAAAAATAAATTAAAAAAACTTAAAAAAAAAATATATTAAAAATCTTTCAATTCAGACAGAGTCCATTAATTGGTAAGTATACAAGAACTTAGAAACTAGTGTTAGTACTTATACCGGAAAAAAAAATACAATTATCTACCTACACTAAACTCACATGCAGGCTTATCCAATGCCCCAGTATGGGGCTGTCCCATCTGTCCGTTATAAATAGCTCCTAGGATGCTGTTGGGCCTGTTACTTTCTGGCTCGATGGGTGTCTAGCAAGTCACCCGTCTTTAGGCATTCAGCAAATAGCAAGTTAGTGCAACGTAGCCTACATCTTTACTAA
The DNA here is from genome assembly GCA_002192655.3 of Mamestra configurata. NCBI lineage: Eukaryota > Metazoa > Arthropoda > Insecta > Lepidoptera > Noctuidae > Mamestra > Mamestra configurata. The sequence goes on from NDFZ01004522.1 coordinate 26,793, forward strand.
ACTAATATCGATTTTCAAAATGTATTTGTTTCTTGTACATCGACCACAGTGTAGTCTTTTTACTAATCCAAAGGTTGCCTGGTAGAGAATGCTTTGTTGCACAAAGTCCGCCCATGTACTTACCACCACTGTTTATAAAGTTTCATAAATAAATAAATGTAGTTCGAACTCCCCTATAATGAAAATGGAATGACAACTTACTTCGTGAGCACGTGACATCTTGATTACATGGATTGACAGCCCACCTCGTGATCACTTCACCCAAGTTTCGACATGTTTACATAATCGACCGGGCTTCGCCGTATAAGATATACTTTGTATCACAATTTACATTAAATATTAAATTCTATTGGGTATTCCAATATTGCTTTTTCTTGGAAAGGCAGAGATTATTGTTTTTGATCAGCAATATCTTTATTCCTATTTTGTTTATATGGAAATCAATCTGAAAATCTTTACCCACTTTAATAGTTTATCTCCCAACAACACAACTTTATTGCTTATTATTTCTTAGAATTTAGAAGGTTAAATGGGCCTTCATAATTAATTTAATAAAGACCTTAGGAGTTTTAGTAACTTCTATATTTTGTTCTCAGATCTAGTGCGCAAAGAGTAATAATAGTGATCACAATCATTTATTTGTCAGAACATGGTCGGTATGGTACATATTATTATTATTATTTTTAAACGTTGCCCCATACTAGGATTTCTCCTGTATCGTGGGTGCGTTTACAAACATACAAAGTCACATACACAAACAGCCAGACCCGGCACAACTATCTGTAGTCCATACAAATAATTGTTCCGTGCGGGAATCGAACCTGCGACACGCAGCGCAGCAGTCAATCGCTCAACCACTGCGCCAACCGTGCTGCGTGCAGCGACTCACGCTAGTGCTACTTATGATATTATTATCAAATGAAACTATATTTGAGATATGAACTTTAAAATATATTGGGCGTCTGCCTTCAAATAACGTTGGTACCGGAGTCACAGATAAAAACAAAACATATTTTTCAAATTCCTATTTCACATTCTTTTAGTTTTTGCCAGACGCTTCCAAAGGCTACCTTGTCTGCCAGAGACCTGGAGCCAAGGATACCCTCTTCACAATATATTACATGGTCTTGAGTTTATATAGTTTCTTTTTTTTTGTAGGTCTATTGATTGATTTGATTGTTTACTATAAGTTATTTGGCAGGTACAATCACTTAGCATAATAAGACAATACTGTTCCTACTATTAGGACTCAGGCCACTTCTCTCTATAATAGAGAGTGATCTGTAAACCACCACGAGCATACGAGCCTAGTGCAAGAAAAAAAAACCTTTAATTTGACGACAGTCACTTTTGTGTATTTCATGGATACATACAAGTGACTATGGAAACAAAGAAAAAGCTGGCCAAGTGCGAATCTGACTCTCACACGAAGGGTTCTGTACCATAAACTGAAAAAAACTTTTTCCTTTTAATTTAATTCAAATTTTATTATAATTGAAATACACACTGTGAAAATGTCAACAGTCTACCTATTACGGTTCTATACAGCCCGCTGACAGACAGATGGACGGACAGCGGAGGCTTAGTAATATAGGGTTCCGTTGGTTACCCTTCGGGCACGGAACCCTAAAAAGCGTTTATTGTCACAGAAGTGACATGCATCCATACAAATTTTAACTTAAACTAGAACTCCTAAACGATAGTATTAGCAGATTGGTTACCCCGAGAATATGATCCCTTGAGAGTTTTCGATATTCACGCGAGCAAAGCCTTTTGGGGAAGCTAGTAAATTATAGAATAGAATATTATTCATTGTTTCTACAGATACTAAAACTAGCAAAATTGAAAAAAAAAATACGTTTCTGTATATACAACATAAGTACCTACCATAAGGCTGCGTTTCTACCCGAGATGTGCGAGAATGCGCAGCAAGGGATGTGTCACACCACATGAAAAACTAAGAAGCGAAATTTGTACGGCAACAAAAAAAACCGCAACGCCATCTATCCTGTCAGCGACGAACTACCACGAAATCCTGCATCGCGCAAGTAAAGTTCTCCGTGCGATTTGAACATGTACAACAGACCGAATATCGGGCAGTTGCCCACCAAACACAATAATCGTCTGGTCAGAGAACCCTCCCATTTCAGTGGAGGCATGCGGGACTTTACTCTCTTCACCGCATACCTCTACAGAAAGGCAGCCTTAAGCTAAGACTTTAAGAAAATATTAAAATAAATTCAGGTTTCGTTAGTAACTAAAACTTTCGAATTAAATAATTAAAACCCTTCATACATGATACTTTTACGTATTTTAATTAAGACCCTCATTAATCTGAAACCTGACATAGTAAACCTAGCAAGGATTTTGCTGCCTAGGTAATATTGGGCAGTGGAGTTATTAGTTTCATTACGTTTATATTTACATAACTAGCTTTTGCCCGCGATTTCTCACGCGCATATCCCGTTTTTTCCCGTTCCCGTAGGAATTTCGGGAAGTACTTTCTTAGTGCTTCCTTACACTCCCCAAGGAACCTACATGCTAAATTTCAGCTTTTTACGACCAGTTGTTTCGGCTGTGCGTTGTCGGTCAGTCACTCACTCAGTAACGGAAGAATTTTATATATTAGGATTATGTACCTAGTATATATCAAATACTTGCGAGCCACCCATACTTTGCACGGGTGCAATCCCCTTATTTATTTATTATGAACCTATTTTAAACGTTTTCATTATTCGGACTTCTCTTTAGAGTAAATTTAAAACGGCCACAACGTATTAGAGTAACGAAGAAATGCCATGACGCGTTCTGAGCCCTAATTGATGCAATGTGAAATAAGGTTACATTTGAAGAAACTTCTTCAGGGTACCCCGTCTCGGACATTTAGGTTCGAAGGAGATGACGGGAGCTAGCGTGAGCGAGCAAAGCGAGCGTCCTTAGCTAGGTTTTAGTTCCTGAGTTAGGTTAGATTTGAGGAAGCCAAGAATATAAAAGCCATTTCTATGTCGCAGCCAGCTGGCTTAATCAGCCATGTAATTGGCTGCTCAAACTTTTCATTGAAAGGCGCCACTTAACCAGCAGCCTAAATGACATCCAGCCAATGCATCTGATTCAACATTTAATGAACGGGCTGGCAGATACTTAGGCCGCTCAAAGAATAGGGTAACTGTGTGACGAATATATATTTGAAATAGGTACTTCGTTTTGAGAATTTTAAACTCAAACAACAATCAATTTTAACATATAAATCTCAACGACGGAGCTCCGCTGAGCGGGGCTCCTATTTCTGTCTGCAGGTTTTAAAGGAATCTAACATCAATGAAAGCTAAGCTAAGTTCGCTCGCTCACTCTAGCTCCCGTCATACCATTCGAACCTAACCTGAATAGGTTAGGTTACCGACATGGATGTGTCGGGGAGCCCTAAGCTACCAGTGCCCTTTGTTCCGCTACTTGGCTATTAGGCAAGTCGTTAAACGATAAAGAACCAAGTCATTTGCCTAGTTGTTCAATCATACGTATGCCACTTAGGCTGCTGATTAAATGGCGCCGTTCACTAAAAAGGCTGATCAATTAAACGGGTGATTGAGCTAATTAGCTGTGACATCTATACAACATGCTTATTTCGCAATGTGTTTGCATCATCGCACTTGGGAACATGGCACTAGAGTTTGAGCAGTCATCGAGTGAAGACGTATCTGTGGGGCTACTCTCTAAACCCGAAAGTTAGTAGTTTCGGGCTTAGTTGCGGGCGTATTCTACTCCGTATCACCTACGGACTTACGATTAGTTCCAATCCCGAATTAAGAATGAATGACAACACTATTGGACAGTAGCTATCAAATCGTGTTGTCATTAATTCTTAGTGGTTAGTTGATACGGACTAGAATACTAAACTAAGACCAAAACTACGGACTCCGGGCTTAGAGAGTCCCCCTGGTGTAAAGTGTATTTCGAAAGAGTAATTGCGATTTTAAAACTATACAGTCTTATATTGTAATTATTTAGATATTTGTGATCGGTTTAATTTTGTTTAAGTGTTAGGTTTTTTAAACTTTAATTGTGCTTTTGTCTATGGATACTTTTTTTTGTGTTGCATCAAATAAATATTTCATCTATGTAATGTGTCTGAGCAGTTGAAAACCGCGCTAAAATCCATTTATGTGATATCGCGATTATGTGTTGTACAACGACTGTGTTGTTGTTTTCCTTGAAAGGGTCCGTTTGTTTTTTTAACTCACTCTTCTCACGGCTTCAACACGCCTAGTTGCAGCTATTATCTCGCCTCTTATTTATTAAGCTTCATAAATTACTTTGAGGATTTTGTGGCTCATTAAAAAACAGACCCACGGATCGATCTTTAAGGTTAAGCATCGCTTGCAGAGTCAATCTGTAGATGGGTAGCCATCTAACATGCCGGAACTCCTCTGTGCCTCGGAAATCATGTAAAGCCGTTGGTCTCGGCTGTCATCTTTAACAGTCATTACGGATAGTCAGAAGTCAGAAAATCTAACACCAGTTTTGCCAAAAACAACCCAGTTATTGGGTTGAGGAGGACAGATAGCTCCACGTAAATTACATAACTACACAACCAATATACATATTTCCCAACTACACATCGTTTGGAAAAGCCTAGGCTGATGAGAACACACAGGTACAATAGCGGACATAATAGCCTAGGCAGTCCATACCAGTCAACCGAGATAACCGCTTCCACCACTTCTAAGAACTAAATCATCACCCACACCCCGCAGCCGAAGCGTGAAAACATAACAATTATATTTTCATAGCTAACAATTAACAGTTTAGCACAAACACACGCCAACCGAAACTCATGTAATCCTCTCAGCTACACCAAACAGGTGCTAAGTAATTAAATTGTGAAGTAATCCGTTCCGTATAATTACATTTTGGATGGTGGTTAAGCGGCTGACTGCCGTTTATAACGCGACCTGACTAGAGAGCGCAGTATGTCGATGTGTGACCGCAGTGTCCAGATGGCAACGGTTAATCTAAACTGTGTTTATTTGGTGTTGCCATGAAATAATGTTGTGATTTGGTTTCACCCGCGTAACTCTCGATCCCGTGGGAATATCGGGATAAAAGTATCCAAGTCATAAACTATATGTGTGCTAAATTTCATCCAAATCCATTGAGTACTTTTTAGGTGAAAGAGTAACAAACATCCATCCATCTATCCATCTTCACAAACTTTCGCATTTATAATATTAGTAGGATAAATAAAAAAAGAACAGCTAAATGAGTTGCTAAGCTTAAACCTCGAGATCAGCTGGACCAGATCGGATTTTTTTTTTTTCGTCGGTTTTCTAGGAAGATTCTCATACAAAGTAAAATTGGTAAAATTGCACGAATAAACGTTAAAATCACCGGGATACAACTAAGATGTATGTAATCTTAAGATATATTTTAATTCTGAAGTCCACGCAAACGAAGTCGCGGACAGAAGCTAGTTACTTTGACTCTATTATCAATTTATATCACATTTATGGGATGCACGAGAACAGCTGGGTCAGGATCACCACGCAGTGGGTGTGGGTGGGGCAGATGAACATCGCAACCGAGGCAGGCCCAAATAACGCTGGCGTAATGATTTGAACTCATTCCGGACAGACTGACCGGAGGAGGGATAAAGATGGAGCTAGCTGCAAGAATATGCCATGGCTAAACAAAAAAAAACAAAGTTTAAATAGAAATACATTTAAAAGCGAGCTAAAATTATAAGTTGCTGTTGTGTAACAGTGTTATCTTCAGGTGTATTGGTACTTGACGTACTCTAGGAAAAGTTGGTAAATATAGTAGCTGCAATTATCATATCTACAGCCAATACAAGAGTAGATTGACTGATTTGACATGTAAATTGATTACAAGCAATGACATTGCAAGCGGTCAATAGCGGTTGAAATCATTATACCTAATAAAAATTAAATACAAATTCTGATAACACCTGGTTAATAAAAAAATTGTTATTGTATTACATAAGACTATATATTTTATTTACATCAACGAAGCTCATGGTCACAGTTTACTCGTGACTATGTATTTACATATATAAATAACGCTAAGCAGAAGAAAAACTCAAAATGTCGACTGTCGTAGATGAAGATGAAACACAAATACTTATTAAAATAATAATAAATAAAATATATTTTTTTAATCTTCACACATTATAATCATCAGTCTGCCTAGACTTTTCTCAACCACTTTTTTATTTTGAATACTAGTATTTTTTACAGAGCTACTGCCTTTCTGACCACCACAACCTGTACCTAGTTAACACGATCTCCGACTAGTATCAGGTTTTCGCTTGAAAATGATTTAAAGACAGCCAGGACCAATGCGACACCGGGCACGGAGAAATTTCGGTATAAAGTCACACAGTCACGAACCAACCTCACCAAGCGTTGCTTAACCTTGAAGATTTACGTTTTCTTAGGAGGGCAAATCATCAAATGAATCCTCCCGCTCTGGGCAGAGCGGAAGGGAATGGCACTCTTACTAACTAAAAACCCACCCGTGTTCCTCAAAATGCTCTTTGCGATACAGGGCTGCGGTAACTCTTTCGAACAATTCCGTAACCCTGGCAGGAAGACTGACTCTTGCAACTGTTATTATTTTGCCACAAGCGAGCTCTTCAAAGTCTTCACTTGAACGAAGAAAGGAGAAGAAAAGAAAGAAAAAGAGTTTATTTGCGACAAGCACTTCTCAAATTATTTCAAATCAAAACAAAAAGTGTTACGTTATGCGATCCATGTAATTACGAAGTCGATTATCCTGCGGTCGTCGGTTCCGCGGTTGACTGTCCATTAATATGGACGGACGGACGCCGCCGGTCGAGAACAACGAGAACACGTTGACTCTGACCGCTCGATCGTGCGAAACGTCCACGACTGCTGCTGACCGCATTACTTTTAAAGGGTAAAGGAGTCAGGGACTTGACCCTGCTGAAGATTTTATTTATTTAGATCACAAATTTATTATTTAAAACTCTAGGAATGATTGCAAAGATAGCATTTCACCTACACTTACTAATCAGCTTCAAAAATTTTCCGTGCTGGAACACAGGCCTCAGGTTCTCACTACGATTGAAAGTGTCCATTGCAGATGGTAGATCACGTTTTTCGTATTTTGGTTGCTGAATTCCTCACGATATTTTCCTTCACAGCTCTCAAATCAGAAGTGATGGTGAAATTAATGAGACAAAGTAAAGCCATCCAAAGGTTTCGAACTTACAAGGCGTAAGTAAGAGCAACTACCATAGGACCACCAACTGCTCTTACTTGAAGATTTTCGTAAAATAAAAAAAATATTATCATCATCATCATCATCATCATCATATCAGCCGAGAAACGTCCACTGCTGGATATAGGCCTTCTCCAAAGGGAGGGGGAATTTGCCATAATCGCAATCGCTCGCATGATTTGCTTGGAAAGTTTTAGCAGTTGTGTGCTGTCGAGTCTTTTGGAACAAGACTATTTTTCTATGGTTTCTTTGCTGACTATCAGATACAGAATCATTATCATCTGCCTAGCCTTTTCCATTCACTATAGTGACTAGAAGCCGACCCCAATATCGTCGGGTCGGCTTCTAGTCAAATCGGATTCAGCTGAATACCAGTATTTTACGTCGAGCGGATGCCTACCAGACCTCCACAGCCCATTAACTGGGTAACATGGTACTTCTTGGCAAGACTGGAGTCAGATTTTCTGGCTTCTAACAACAGATACAGAATCATCGCCCATTATTATTATATATAACCTAAATTGTCTTATTGCTGGAGAAAAGTTTCCCTCCATTCCTTCATTCCAGTTCTGTTCCACCTCTTGCCATTTCCTAATATAATATTTTTCACACATAACTTTCAACACTTCTCTACAAAGCGTTCATTACTTTTAATAATAAATGAAAAATATTATTTTACCAAGTCAGTGATCTAACCGAAGATGCCGAAGTTTCAAGACTAAGTTATTACCAAGTTACTTAAGTACATTTAGTTGGATAAACTTGGTTTGTTACCCGTTCTCGTGAAAAACATAATTTATTCTGTAGTGGGGACTAGCAAAGAATATTAATAGGTAGCTCTCGAAAAAGCTTGTTTAGAGGTACTTTTACACCGGGTACAGATTGAAGTTGCGAATCGTTGAGCAATTTTATTTGGAGGCAGTGTTTTGTTATTTTTACAATTTGTAATTTCATCGTAGTGGTTAAATGTATTTTATGATTAGTAGGGTAGCAACGATGCTGCAATGCTCATAAATATGGTTATTGAAACCATAACCATATTATTCAAATAATTTATCATATAATATCAAAAAAATTAAACTCTTTTTTTTAACTACCTTTTGCCCATGACTTCGTACGCGCATATCCCGTTTCTGTATAGCCTATGCCTTCTTCATAAATGTAGCTATCAAATATACAATAATTTTCCAAATCCGACTTTTAGTTCCAGAGATAAGCGCGTTCAAACAAACAAACAATCAAACAAACTCTTCAGCTTTATTATATTAGTATTGATAGATAGAGAGATAGATAGATTTAATCAAAAAAAATATCATTATAAAATCTTAACATACAATGCATTGTTGTAATTTTACATATAAAACGTTAAAAAAAACAATAAGAACACATGTTTCTTATCGCAGACAGCGATTTCCAATCAAATGTAACATCACCTTTACCATAGGGCCCGGGAAGCGAATTATTAAGTACGATGATAATGAAGGCAGCCCAATGGGGTGAAAAAATTACAAGATTTACGCAATATGCCTCCAGACACCCTCTACCTACTTACTTTATATTTACCGTCTTGATGGCAAGATTTTTTTTCTGCAACGTTTTAATTTTTGTACCTATTCATTCATCGCAAAAAGTTCTGACAACTGGTGCCTACTAAAAAATAATAGCAAGTTAACTTTACAAAAGGTGGTTATTTGTCAATGGAAGAACATGAAGCTTGATTGTGCTAAGACAAACATAAGAAAAAAAACTGTAAACATTTAAAAACCATTTAAGATTTTTGTTCTTTGTTCATCGGAAAAATAAATCCCTGTTAAAAGTGCGACTACAAGATGTTTAATAAAACCGTTTATTGAAAACTGAAAGCCTGTTAGTATATAAAGGTAAATAGCTCGAAGAAGTTTATTATAAGTAACAAATAAGACTCGTAGTTTAATAGGTCCTCGACTAAAGTTTATGCAAATATTACTTATTATTTTTTCTTTTTTCCTTCCCCGCTTGACAACGGCTCTCGTAATGTAAGCGATGAACGTTCTCTAGTAATATTTCTAGACTGTTATTTATATTTTCTTTAGCCACTTAATAAGATGTTGTTTATTTAATATTTCTCGGTTTTTTTTTATTTCTTGGAATATAGCCCATTAAGGCCGTGGCGGCAGATACTTCCTCTAAAATAATAAGGGAATTTGTGAGAAGACTTATACCCTAGTACCAATTCTTTTGCTCTAGTGGATAGGTGGTCCTCTCATTAAGTTGTTGAGTTAAGTTACTAACAATAGTGTTTAAGTGAAAACTGTTACTAACAATTTATGGATCTTTTAGCTGTCCGAAATAAAATGTTTTATTATTATTTTATTATTATTAATTTTTGGTCTTGTGGAGGTAGATTGCTTCTAAACGCTAAATTTAACTTAAAAAATCTTGTCCTATTATTTAGGTTTTATTACTTTCACGGATAGGAAATTAACTCGCGGGTATCGTGTTACCCAATTATTCGGTTGTCGAAGTCGAATAGGCAGTCGCTCCAGTTAAGATATTGGTATTCAGCAGAAACCGGTAAGACTGAATACCGACCCAAGTATAGTTAGGAAAAGTCTAGGCTGACTGATATTATATTATATATATAATATAACAATATATATATATATATATATATTGTTATATTATCCTCATCATTCAGTTAAACGAAATCGACTGCTGTACATGTGCTTCCTTCAAGCGTCGCCACAATGCCGGGACCTGTGCTTCTCGCACTGCGGACTCCTGCGGTCCTCATCAGCCGGTCAATTCTGTAAACATGTCGAAGTGAAGGCTTGGGTAAAGTGATCACGAGGTGAGCTGTCAATCTATATAATCAAGATGGAATGACAGCTCACTTCATGATCACGTGACATCTCGATTATCATCGTGATCACTTCACCCAAGCCTTCACTTCGACATGTTTACAGAATCATTTACCAGGTCACCGGTCATCGGTCCACGTCGTGGATTCATGCACTGTCTTGTAACACCCCAATTTTATGGTACTCCGATTGAAAATAGGTGCATTATTTCAAAAGACCTCTTTCGAATTTGGTTTTAATTATCTGCCGCTCACCTTCACAACCTTTAACTAATTGAATAACGACACAAATTTCAAAGAAAACATTTAAATTATTCCAGAAGCCTATTTAGGATAACCAAGGACTTCAAAACAATGTTAAGAGATCCGCCATTTTAAGTAACATTCCTCAGGCGGAATCAAGGGAGCCGATTGTTTAATGTACCGTACAGACTTTAGTCGGTGTCATAATCGGAGCAGTCAGCTGTGCTCTAAATAGATTCGCGTTATCGAAGTTTAATGTAGGCACAATGAGGTTAGAAGATTATGAGGCGCTACATCATGAGAAGAGTTAAATTGACGCTCATAAGGAGGAGGGCAGCGGGATTGGAAGAGCCCATGTTCAGCAGTTTACACCTCAAGTGGCGCCACATCGACCGGTTCTGTGCGTATCCAGCGGATTTCTGTGGCATTCACCAGATCATCAGCTTGCCTTGTCTTCCAACGCTGCATCTTCCGATACGAGGTCGCCTCTCTAAAACCTTCGACCTCGTCGACAATTTTTTGCCCTGCCTCTATAGTGAATTCTGCCTTGCAAATGAATGGTAGGTTAAATCCATTCACGATTAAATCATTTCATGATTTCAGATTGAAGAGACCAATATGCCATGATTTAAAACTGTTTGAATCCCACTTTCCGAGCAATATTTAATGGTATTCAAGTTGTAGAATGTTAGGAAGAACTTTTCGAAGAAGAAAAAGGAATGTGAACAGCTTAGAAGTTTCCAGAAAAAGGGAGAGGCACTTAAATTGCAATGGAACAATACACGTTCCACAGATAGATGTACATACCTGGGACACATTATGCGTTTCGTAGTTCAATAGTTTCAAACGTAATTGGCCAAATCACAAGCATTGTTATCTTACGCCCTAGTACATCAAATGTTTATGATGAATTATCCTCCGCTTCCTCGTAGAATTAGTATATGGTTGGGCAACGCATTGTTGATGTCAATTGCCTTTGACACAATGTAGGTACCGTCCGAGCGTAGTAATCACTTGATGATTGGCCAGAGTCAGTTGTTAACAGGCTCAAGGTACTCGTGTAACTGAATAAGGTATAGTGTGTTTTTTCTTTAGTATTCAAAGTCAAAGTCAATTCATTTATTTCAACTAGACCATTAAAAAGCACTTTTGAACGTCAAATTTACAGTTTAAAATTAAAATATTAGTGACTCTAGTTGTCCATTCGCAAAAAGTAGGTTCTTATGGAGAAGAACGGACAAGAAACTCCATAGTTACTCTTTTCAAATATAAGTTTTACGATATTTTGTATATATACATTGATAAATTGATTATATTATGTGAGCACAATGCACCCAACATTACCCTAATATACAGCACACACTTATATGCTACAACAAAGCAATACCAGCAGAGATAAAACTAAGTTTGCTAGCAAGGGACATGGTACTCACATATTTACAAAATAATTAACAACAATGGATCAGTGTGTGTGTTACATATTTAAAAAAAAAAACAGAAAGTACACCAGCATATTATTATATATAATAAATAAATGAACAAGTTTGACTTTGTCTACTACACAGTAGATCGTCCTATGGAGCAGGACCAGCATGTTTCCAAGCATTCTTATCTTTAATTTCTTTAATTCACATTTAAAGTCACGTAAGTAACGAAATAACAGACGTTTTTTTTAATTTAATTGGTACTCATATGATTGATTTGATAACATTGCGTAATAGTAAGTAATATTTTTTGTTATTTTCTGCCTTTGAAATAATAAATATGCTCGTTTCAATAATAGCCGTCGTTAACAAAGACAGCTAAAGAAATACAAATTGTGGATACGCAACTATATGTCAAATTAATTCTATCAATTAAAACGTCTTGGTTGTACGCGATTCATTCTGATTTTGTTTACACAGCATGTACTTAAACATATAATCGGTTTCAATCATTATTTAGATTCTGCATAGAGAGAACTTATACTAGGGGATAACGGGGCTAAACGTGCCTCGGAGAAGTTGATTTGATTGAAATAGGCTTTATGAAAAAAAGAGATAAACATATTAAGTAAAGTCGTCACAAAACGGAACGCTGCAGCGCACCGATTGAAACTATCTTAGTTTGGCCAGTAACGTCCGGTACATTGTTAAATTACATCGGAACAACTTGCCCGCGGCACGTTTAGCCCCGTTCCCCCTATTAGAGAGCCTTACTTTTAATATTCTGTTTTCTAAGAACGTTCCTTGCTAAAATGTTCATGAAACCGTTCGTACATCGATGGCACACAAATGTGGGCGAGTTATACTTTCAGAGTTAGAAAACTACCTAACTGGAAGTTGGAGTGCTGTTAGTGGACTTTAAATATCGAACTAGAACTAATTCTTGGAGTGTTTCAATAAAAACCAGTTCTTGTTAGCGACAAGTAATATGAAAGGTGTTAGTTGAAACTTGTAATTTATTAGAAATGTGCAAAATGGTAGTTCTTGGAAAAAAAGACGTTGCCGAATAGGGAACGACATTCTTTTTTTAAGATCTTGCGATTACAACTCTCCGTGTCGGTACATTCAATATTCGAACTTTTAGCCTAGAAGAATGCGGGAAGCGCACAGTGAGTGCAGGGAAATCGGAGCTTTCCAAGTACCATCGAGTCTTAAAAATACTACAACTATATTATATTTAAAGAATCAAAGTTAGTTTCGTCAACATAATATAATAATTTCCCATTAACGTGTAACAAAACACAATAGAATATGTCGAAAGCTATACCTACCTAGGTAAACAAGTATATACCTAACGTGGAAGAAATTTTGGTCACTCAAGGAAATCTTAAAAGGGGACTCAATAAACATGAAGAAAGTTAAAATAGATACCTGCATACTATCCTGCCTGCTGTACGGTTGCCAAGCTTGAAGAGGGGCCCATATCCCAAAGAACGTACTAACTTAGATTATAAGAAAAATAAAAACTATTGACAAATTAGAAACAAAATTTTACATTTAAAATGCTAAGGGTAATGGAAAATAAAGGCCTTTTTATTTTTATTTTAAATAAATTAATAAAGGTTACGTTTATCTTTTGTTGTAAGCAAGTCTTTTTTTTAAGGATGGCAAATCATCAAATGACTCCTTCCGCTCTGGTCGGAGCGGAAGGGAGTGTCAGAGTCTTACTGAATAAAACCTATCCGAGTTCCTCCTAATGCCCTTTGCGTTCCAGGGGCGCGGTGACTCTTTCGCACAAATTCCGCAACCCTGGTAGGGTAAACTAGTCTAATAGTCCATATCTACATACTTATACGATTTCAAAATAATAACTATTCATTAGAATCCAATCATATTTTTACACAAAATTATCTAAAAAAAGATAAGTAGCCTACGAATGGTACGGCACGCAGCAGTGCGATTCTGTAAACAACTCACCGTGTAAACTTGAAGTGAGCATGAAATGAGTTGTCATTCCATACAAACAAAAATGTAATGATTCTTCACTTCATGCTCATTTGGTGAAATTTTGACAGAATAGAACGACAGAAACTTCTATAATACTTCTTTTTTGTTAACCTGCTCTGTTCCACTCCCAGGTAAAGGCCTCCCTCTCCTCCATATTTCGCGAGCTCATGCGTTCACTTTACTAGAGCAGACGCCAGAAAATATTGCAATAAAGTACATTGATCTTTCTCTAATATCTCTTCCTAGTTAGTTAAAATAATTTATTCTGATCGTTTCATCTATCATTACTAGAAAATGTAACGAATCACGATATATGTCAATTCAGGACAGCTTTATGTCAATAAATGTAGAGGGTTCAACGACCACTATTGCAAGTTTATTTGTCGCCTACCATATGTACTTATGTGAGCAAAACTATACGAAGTTAAGTGCCTTTTTTGTCAACGGTGTTGTAAATACAGGTATCTTGTTTGGTAACATAGTCGACCTTGAACGTATTGTGTGTATGCGTGAGCGCTGATATAAACATGATCGAATCAGTATGTCGCTGCCACCCGCAGTGAACGCATACCTACAGATTTATTAAATACTGTAATTATGTACTGTACTGTACTGAATACGTATTAATCGGGTATTTAAATACTCTTATCAAAGGTCAGTCGCCTGTGAAGTTTATTTGTGATTACAATTATAAATTATACAATAGTGTTTGTGAAATGTGATAACAGTGATATCATTGCTGTGAATTTTTGAAACCATCTTTCTGCTTCGTCGAAAACTGTTTTCTTTAGAAAACAGGTTTTAAATCGCCTATTGCTTTAAGGTATGTACTACAAGTTTGTTGCAAACATTGATAATGTTTATGAATGCAGTAAATTTTCTGATTAGTGAGTGAGATTAGGAATCTCGGAGTTGCTGTTTTTTTAATAAATGCGAATTATGTTAGTTTTCGAAAAGGCAAAAGTGACCGACTGAACTTTCAACGCAGAGCTGAAGCCGCTGGGTTTAGAGTCCGAAATAAAACATTCTGTTTTGACTATTTATTTCCTTGAAAAAGGGTCTTAACAACTTTTAAGGAGTCCTAACTATAATAATAATTATGAACTTTATCTGGTCTAAAATCATATTATTTAATATTTCAGAAAAAAAAACAATGGCTGCAACAAACCTTCTATCAAGAACAGCTCAAAGACTATTTTTATGCAGAAGTATTTCCCTAACTTCTAGAAAACACAGCAGTATTTGGGCAAGTGATAACTCAGTCAAATCACCGCATAGAGATGTCGACATACCAAACAGAACTGTGCCCGAGCACATTTGGGAGAACATGGAGCGATGGGCTGATAAAACTGCAATGGTATATTATTCCTGGCTATATTAAGATTAGATTGAACAGGCTTCTTCTGGGTAAGCTCGCTCTATCGTCGACTTTGTCTCTGTCATCTATGACCAAGACTACAGTCAAAAGCAAATCCAAAATAAATTAAAAAAAAAAAATATTTCCAAGAAGCTGTCGAACTTGTCTTCGTTTTAAGGGACAGACAGAGAACGAGGGGAAAGAGGCATTTGCCTTAAAATTGTACGCTACAAGCATCAAGCGCAACTGCTTAAAAGTACTCAAGACCTCTCCCCTGGGTTCGATCCATACCAGGAAGTTTTTATTTTCAATAACAGCCTGGATTTACACACGGTTTTTGGGTTTTTGATCTTATTACATAAAACTTATAAAAAACTTTCAAAATATGTGTAAATCCTCTGTGCACAGCACTTTTGGTAGAGGCATGACATTTTTGTAAATATTAATGTGTGAACCATTACTTTTTTATCACTTGTACTAATCCCTAATAGAGCGACAGAATTCATATTTTACTAACTGCAATTTAACCGTGCTTTATGGTATCGGCCGTAAAAGAATAACACCATCCCATCTCTTCCCGTGGGTGCCGTAAGAGGCCACTAAGGCACTCACTAGAGAATGGGCTGCAGCATTCTCTGCACATTGCAACAGCTACACTGCGATCGCCAACCCGCCTGCCAAGCGTGGCGATTATGACAATCCTCCCCTCCTTTGAGGGAGGCCTAATCCAGCAGTGGACGTCTTTCGGCTGATATGATAATGATGATGATGAATTTAACCTGATTTTAATTTCAGGTATGTGCATTAACAAACAGATCATACACTTACCATCAGCTGTATAAATACTCACGGAATTTTGGCGCCAAACTTCGTACGCAGTTGAAGATCAGGGATGGTGACGTTGTTTGTATTATGATGCCCAACTGTCCTGATTATGCGTTGGCAGCCCTAGGGGCATTGGAGGCTGGTGCTGAAGTCACCACTGTCAATCCTATTTATACTCCATGTAAGTAATTGAAGACCTCTAAGAAATATTGTCTATCTAGCCCTATTATCTCAATAACTCTATCATAGGGGCCAGATAAATACAATAATATATCAGCAGCCCCCACTCTTGAACTTTGAAAACCGTATCAAAAATCTGTATAAGTATTTTTTTACGTATTTTTGTCATTTCAAATCGATGACGTGACGTTACGTTTTAGTAAAAAGTAAACCATTGCGTGATGTCACGCGATTTTTCAACGCTCTGTATCGTCTTAATTTTTTGTTTACTATTGTTTTTAAATCTATCTGACGTACTAGTTGACACTTCGCGTGACCCAAGGGCTGGCTTTTACCTCGGACAAGCATTGCCATACAACGTGGCAATACCGCTAGTCTTTTGGGCTCACTTCCGGACTTATTAGATTTTTTCAGAAAATTGCCCTTTTATTTGTGCTTTTACCCTACGCAAAGGAATAGCCCGCAGAAATAGTATGTAACTTCTTCGTAGCTACAGCAACAACCATGTCAGTGATACGTAAATTTTACTGGCCTAAAATGTCGGTGCTTTTTCACGATGTCGTCGCCGTTAGTGGCATCGACGAGGAACATATGCTAACATAACCGTGCGCCTGCTACTTTTTTCACTCAATGTTATACTGCATTAATCATAATGGCTTTTGTACTAACATAGCATCAGTTTTCTGACTTTTTGCTGAACTGGACCTATTTGGCGCAGTCGCGGGGCACACAATATAATTGTTTTAGAATTAAGTTTTCTTTTATTTGTACCTATATTGTGTGTGCCAAATAAACTACTTTTCTTTCTTTCTTTCTTTCACCAATCCAAATACAAAAATAACGTAACGGGGACATCAAAAAGCCCAAATCTTATCTAATTTCATATTAATGTTCTTATGCGTATCAGTCACAGCGTTCCATAATATTTGCAACATGTATTATTTAACTTCTTGATAACTGCCGTTTATCATGCCTGATAAATTATATTATCTTAATGTTAGACATTCAAGATAACATATCTCTAAGGCGCTATAATAATAAACTCTTATCTTAATCTACCCGAAAAGAATTTAATCTCAATCAATATTTTATTGCAGATGAAGTGGAGCGACAAATAACACAATCCAATCCCAAAATTCTGATAGGCGTTGCTGAAACCGTACCCGTTCTCAAGGAAGCTTTGTTTCTAGCCAAGAAAGATATCCCTATAATCACTGTCAAAGAAGATGGCGATGTTCTACCACAAAATACTATTTCTTTCCATGAATTTGCACTAGCCGACAATGTTGATCACAGTGTACTAAAAGAGGTTGCACGGAAGTCTGAAGATGTGGCTTTTCTTCCATATTCTAGTGGTACTACTGGTCTACCAAAAGGCGTGGAGTTGGTACATAGAAATATTGTCGTCAACTGTGTTCAGCAAGATGTTGACAGTGTTCGACATTATGTTGAAACTACAAGTAAGTTGAACAATATCCTAGTAAGAACACGAAACTTGTACTTATAAAATTGTAAAATAATGACCTGTGGGCTCTAGACACAAATATATTTTAACAGCGATAACGGTAATTGTTCAAGAGACCAAAATACATGGATGGCATGCGATTCTCGAGTAAGACGTGGTTGAAATAAGAAATATACCTACATATTTTGTACTTTTATTTACTTTTAAAACTATATACTAGTAGATAGTAAAAACATTGTACAAAGTCGAAATTAATGCTTTAGAGTTTCGACAATCTTTATTGCTGACACAATATCAGTTTGTTTGGAGCCCAAAGACACTGCATGTCTTGCTCACCAATGATCACCAGAAATCACTTAGAACGTACGTTTGAGACAACATGCTGTTTCAGATTTAGCGCTAAATTATAGTTAATGATTTGTAGTATAATTTAATAACTGACTAAAAACATAAAATGATTGGTTATCTATCCAGAAAAAATGCAACATGTAGCAGAAACAACACTATGTAAAGTACCTACCTCTAAAATCTCGACAGCAAACGATCACCATCCGGGTACAACAATTGTTGCGTTTATTTTTAACATTGTGTTCAAATAGAACTGACTGCTTCAATTGAATGCAATCTGAAATAGCAACGCGTTGGTTTCTACTGACCTAGTAGAACTACGTAGTTTTTATGCAAAGCAAAGAAAAACAAATATACAAAGCTCGATGAAATTTAAAACATCCGTGGCCAGTTGGAAGACGCAGCGTTGGAAGACATCACAAAACGTGAAACGATGAACTGCTGGAACCGTGATAGTCTGATGGCTTTTTCATTGTAGCGCCACTTAAGGGACCTAAGTCATAAGTCTAGACCTAAGTGCCCAAGTTTAACAGTGTAGTCGTCTTTGAAAGATGAAGAAGTAGAAATCGTAGTCAATTAACAGTAAAGAAAACCAGTGAAAAATAAACCTGTACTATAATTTGATGAGTACCTATCAGTTGAACTCTTATTCCAGAAACCAATCAAGATGTAACTTTGGGTGTGTTGCCATTTTACCACATTTATGGACAATCCGTTGTAATGTGGCATAAACTATCAGTGGGATATAAAATAGTTACGCTGCCCAAGTTTCAACCAGACATATTTATTGAAGCAATGAAAAATCATAAGATAAATCTTTTTTGTGCTGCTCCTCCGTTAAGTAAGTTTCACCAACTATTTAAAATATCGTTGCGGTTGTCCGTTTTATAGAACTTACAAATGTGACTTTTTTTGCTCGATTCCTAGATCTGAAAGAATGTAATTAGGTTTGTCAATTTAGTGTTTTATGTAGTTCTCCGAGCTTCATTTGCTGCTAAGGGGGTTTACATCTAACAACATGAGATTCGTTCTGTATGGTGTCGGACGTAAAAGATTAGCACCATCCCATCACTTCCCGTGGGTGTCGTAATAGGTGACTAAGGGACTCACCATAGAATGGACAGCATTCTCTGTGTATTGTAACAGCTACACTGCGATCGCCCTTTGGGGGACGCCTATGTCCAGCTCAGTGGACGTCATTCGGCTGATGATGAACATGAGATTGATGTATTTGGATATTTATAGAAAGATACAAAATTGATTATTTTTAAATCAGTAAGGAACCATATTCACCTTTGTTTTATAAATCTTTTCAGTATTGTTTCTTGGTTCACATCCTGGGATTAAACAAGAACATCTGGCTTCCATGAAAACTATTACATCTGGAGCTGCTCCACTACCAAGAAATGACGTGTGCAAAGTTTTAGATAAAGTAAAGGTAAGATTATTTCAGTACTAAACATAAACTAACTTTTCTATTAACTTCAGTCACAAATTCCTTGGAAACTTGGAAGTGTAGGAATCCAACAGAATTTATTTTTCGTGAAATATAGCAGAGTACTGTTTTTCTTCTTCTTAATCAAATTCAAAATATTTTACTAGTATTTCAAATGATCGAAAATGTTTGTGGGTGTTTTTTCTAAATTTGAACTTATTATAATTCCTTTCATAGATATTCCTTTGCTATTGATAGCAGAAAAGGCGACAAAATCATTGACTTTTACAAGTCAACTGACCCATAAAATAAACGAGTTTGAATAATAAGCTTCCATTAATATAAATAGCTTAAACAAGATTTTCAAAAAACTAAACTAAAGAAATCCTCACGGAGCTATTCAAGCGAAGATAAATGAAGAAAACAAAAATAATCCAAACTTGTTTTGCATAATAAAATTAGTCGAAAACTTAGTAACATTAATATCCTTCAAAGTCTTTTTTCTAGATTGAGTTTTATTTTCTCCTCAACGGCCTATTTATTTTTTATTGTTATTTGAAGACAAGTTATTACCTACTTGTGATGGATATCCAAAAGTACTTCGAAATTTTCAGGTTTATTATTAACACCCACGACAAAATAAAGCTATACTTGTCCAACATCTATCAATTTTTATTTCAGCACAACCTGGACTTTTTACAAATCTACGGTTTAACAGAAGTTTCGCCACTTGCAACTGCGATGTTGCCAGGATCTAATGATTACTCCAAAGCTGGTTATGCTGTGTCAAATACTGAATTGAGAATCGTAGATAAAGACTTACGGCCATTGGGACCTAATGAGGTTTGATATACTTTGTTACCACCAGTTGTTTTTGAGGTATTTTTTTTATGATTACTCTACAAATGTAAAGGCCTATCTATTATTTTTACCTTGAATCGGAATGCTTTCTCCGTTGTACGCCTGTGTTTCATTGGAATTATGTATTGCTTTTATCTAGGTTGATTCGAGTTTAAGAACTGGCAAAATTTAATTTATATTTTTTTGGAGTGACTTTTTGGGCTGTTTGTGACTTTTTGGATTCCTTCAAACATATATTATGATTATGTTAAAATAAACTTCAAGTAAGTAATATTTAGAATTTTACATTTACAGTTGGGTGAACTTTTAATTCGTGGTCCACAAGTGATGAAAGGCTATAGAAACAATCCAAAAGCCACACAGGCAGCCATTTCCGAAGACGGCTGGTTCAGAACTGGCGATCTTGCAAGCATTGATGAAGACGGAATTGTTACGATATGCGACCGATTAAAAGAATTGATTAAGGTATGTTTCAGAGGTTTCTCACGATGTTTTCTAGACAATAACAATGACACAACTCTAAGAAACATCGTGGGAAAACTTTATTATGTATCTGTTTGATATTAGAAGAAACAATTCAAAGATATTGTCCACTGTTACTTGTTGTATATCCTTTTCTTATTATTTAAGTAGTGTCAGTGCTTACTAACATAATTGTAAGTTTTACTAACCATTTTTTAGTATTGGATAGTCTAATAAAAATAAATTCTATTTTATTGTAACTTTCTCAAATTCGGCATCGGACTCATCTAAGTCGATTGTGACTCACAAAGAAGAAGTCCCAGCCCTAGAAGTGGAGCAAATAAGAAACGTTTTAATGCAAAAAAAGTGATGATACATTTCATTTATTTTCAGGTAAAAGGCTACCAAGTTCCACCAGCTGAGTTAGAAAACGTATTAAAAGAACATCCTGATATCCTAGACGCAGCAGTACTCGGTATTCCTGATACAAGAATGGGAGAGGTTCCTAAAGCATTCATAGTTCTAAAAGATGGACGTAAATTAGATGCTGATGGTGTAACTTCCTTTGTATCAGAAAGAGTTGCAGTTTACAAGAGAGTTAAAGAAGTCGTGTTTCTAGATGCACTACCGAAGAATCCCTCCGGAAAGATATTAAAAAGGGTTTTAAAAGAAAAGTATTGTTAAGTAGGTCTAACCTTAAAGAGACCAGATGGGATGACCATAATGCCATGAAAGTTGTGTAGGGATTGCAGCAACTGTTGACACGTTTGCATCTTCCCATCTTCATAGCACGGCGGGCTGTGCTGAGGCAGCTGCTGCAGGTGCATAAAATCTCAAATGGCGCCAATAAAACAACCCGATTGAGGCCCATGGTGTTCGAGGGCTCATCGAGTTTTTCATGATATCAGTACACGTTTAGTTTAGTGATGCCCAGTGAATTCGTTACATATCCCCTTTTAATACTCTTGTACATAATTGTACTGTTATCAATTTATGGAAACCTGTTCATAAATGTACATAATTAAGCTTAGGTTAATTATAATTAAATATTAACCTTTCAACCTGACTGTTATTAATTATTAAGCAAGCAGGCGGTCCCACCTAATGTTAAGAGGGCATCATAGACATTTGGAATACCAAAAGCAATGCAGATGCGTTACCATCTAAGACACAATGCTGGAATGTCTCACGTGCCCGTGATTACATCGGCAGCCATACCTTTCTTGCGGAAACAGCAATCAGCCGTGATGTAGACATGGTGGTAGTACTTTGCCGGGCGATAGAATTAAATTCATGTTCTAGAACGTGTGCTCCAACTTTTAAACTTTTGATTTTGAATTGACCCCCTGATTCCTAATAAATTCAAAAGTACTTTTAAATTACCTCCTTGACTAAGAACTCCAAGTTCTAAAAATTGTAAATAATAATAGGTGTTAATAAGTTTCCAAAAAAAAACAAATATATTAGTAGATTTTATAATTATATTATAAACACTACCTGCAAGTCATCGAAAAGGTTGAGACAATGGGTGACCTTATCGTTGAAAATTATTTTTAGATAATTTGCCAATACAAAAAATAATAAAACAAAATGATTACGCGCTCACTTACAACCTTTTCAGAATAAAAATAAAAGCATTTTCCGTACCACGTTACTTAAAAACATTACATCAATTTGCATGGAAGGGTAAAACGTAAACAAACATTTCAGGAACAATGGTGCCAATTGAGAGGAAAGCTTTCAACTTCGTAAAATACTGCGCATTCTTTTAACTAAAACCTTTTTGTTTCATTAGCATGAAGGAAAAACAGCTCTTTGAGATCCATAGACAAAAAATGTACACATACGAATTTTGTTGTATTTTTTTCTAAAAAATTCGTGAGCATCGGCAATCGGTCATGAGCCTTTTTGCCTAAATTTCTGACTTTGTTCAAAGGCTAAAGCGCTATTCCAAAGTCGATTAAACTCTGAAGTGATTGCTTCTAGTATAGATAGTAGATCCATGATGTAAATGGGTATCGATTTTAGTGAGAGACACCCATCCATCTAGACACTCACTGACGTGTTTCTCGGCCTAGTACGCAAAAGCGGATGTTTCGCCAGTATTTAGTAGCAAGCCAAACGAATAAGGAAAATACCTATTCGTAGATATTCAATTCATCTAAAATTAAATACGTGACATTTTTTTTTAAACTCAATTAATATTTTTATTAATACTTTATCCTTGGGTTGCAGAATTGTTCGAAAGAGTTACCTCGACCCTGGAACGCAAATTGGTGGTATTTGAAGGAACACGGCTGGGTTTTAGTCAGTAAGAGTCTGACACTCCCTCCCACTCCGCCAATAACGGAAGAAGTCATTTGATGATTTCCCGATGAGAAAAAGGGGGTCATATTTTCAGGAAAAAAAAATCAACTTCAATAATACTCATAAGCTTCCCTTCATTTTATGCGGAATTAATGAAAATATGAAACTAATAACTAAAATCATCAGTAAACATACACGATTAACCCCCAACTCCCGTTAAACCAAATAAATCTTCTAAAAAACTTACTTAACACACGTATTTGTTCATCTACATCATGTTACTGAAAAATTTACCGGTACGAACACCGTTTACCCAGTTATTATGGACATCAACCACAAAGTATGGAGAGTCACGTACGTTCATAACAACTGAACTTTAGCTACTGCCGCACCACTTTTGAATTTCGAACGAGGATAGCGAACGTGTTTTTTTTCTATTTGTATTTTTTATGGCCTGCACTTCGAGATCTAGAATGGAAAGAGTTTTGGCCTGAAGGCCAATTCTCGTATCTCAGGCACGATCAATTCTAAAAACTTATCAAAGTGTAAAGAAATAAGACGTGTTTATTGCAGTTTATAACTGCGATGCGAATGCGAATGCTCCTTGAAAATACGAGTATTGTCTGAATTAAGTGTACTCGAATCGCAACTATGCTACTAGTGGAAAAATAAAAAGACATTTTTGACGTATAATGAAAACTACATGTCAAAACTTTACTAATCTACCAACTTTACTAATCTTCAATCAACTTTACAGTTGATATTAGTTTCACACCTTACAAAGAGTTCTGTCATTCCTTTTCTTGCTAGCATGTTCGCAGAAAGAAGTTTTACTAACTAAGAAAACGTTTCAAAACTTACACCAAATATGTCACCTCAAAATTTTGCTCTACTACTCCGACATAAAGTCCAATTTCAAACAGTAGCGTCCAGTCTCGGTTACTTTAGTTTAAACTCATTAAAGCCACTTTTGAATCCCATAACTAGTATAGTGTAGGTCAGTGGTGGGCAAAGTACGGCCCGCGGGCCAGCTCCGGCCCGCGAAAGCATTTAATCCGGCCCGCCGACAGTCCGTCAACATGAATAGTATGGCCCGCGATAATCATATTTTGACGGTCCAGAAGTATAAAGTAGACTCTACTTAGTAGAATTATAGATTTCGATTCATATGTCTCACACGCCTACCATGGCAGGGCCTTCGAATAAAAGTTAAATTGTAATTTTTAACATTTGTGCAAGTGTTTAATGTTTTTATATGATTAAAAGTTTCAACACAAAATGCATTTTTTCCTATAATTCTGGCCCTCCTCTGAAATTTATTAAACTTTCTGGCCCCCCATTAAAAAAGTTTGCCCACCACTGGTGTAGGTGCTCTGAGTCTGAACAACCGAATCTACCATCAGACGTCAACTAGTGAAAATAAGCACATTACTAAATTGGCCCGACAAAGAGAAAACCATTTAAGTCCTGCTGTTTTCGTTCTGCTACGTAAGGAAGGCGTGCCTTACACACCGATGCGATTACAAATAAATAATTCGTGTTTCGAACACGGCTGCGTCAACAAAGTGAAATATGCACCCTTTTGCAATCCTGTGAGTCACATAATCACACGAATAATCATCAATTCATGAAGCTGGTGGCTAATATAAGCCGCATGTGTCGAACTTCGAGGTTAAGCAAACCCTGCCCAGGTCGGTCCGTGGATGGGTGATCTTTCTCCTGCCTCGGAAAGCACATTAAACAGTTGGCCTCATTTGCGGTATTTGTTCGAAAGAGTCACCGCGGCCCTGGAACGTAATGGGCATTTGGAGTAACACACCGTGTTTCTCCAAATGCCCTTTGCGTCAGTAAGAATCTGACGCAAGAAGCGGAAGAAGTCATTTGATGATTTCCAATCCCTAAAAATAGCGAAACATAGAGAAACTATAATATAACAATTGTGACATCTTGCACACTGTTTTAACCTATGTTTACAAATAAAGACTATTGATTAATTGCAAAAAAAGCAGTTGCTCCCGGTTGTCATCTGAATAACTTTGACAGCCGTTACGGGTAATCAGAAGCCTGAAAATCAACATTCTGGATGGCTAGACTGGAAGCTGGCAGCCGGCCCCAACTTAGTTGACAAAAGACTAGGTACATTACCGGCCGGTTTCAATAACGTATCTATCTTTAACCAACAGTCAAATTAGCTACCAACAGTAAATGAAACGTCATGTTTAAAAGGTAAAGATGACATTCCAGCTACTGTTGGTGAGAACGGCCGTAAGTGATCTGTAATTCAAGAGAAGAGATTGTTGCAAGTTTTTACAATGTATTTATACTTATATTCCTTAGGTGCCTTTTGGTAACTAATAATGTTTGATTAGGTTAAATGGATCGATAAGCAAAATAACTACCAACTCTTCGTAGTTTCTACTTAATTATACTTTTTCCTGACTGTTTAATTTCGAACACATGGACAACTTAATATGTCCAGTATCTGAAACTGTACTTTGTTTACTTTTACATTAATGGAAAAATCATGAACTACCCAGACGGTTAACGTCAAACTTGGTCAGAAATTCAAAACTTATCAATAAACTTTGGCCATAAATAGGACGAGGATAAAACCGTACTAGGAGACAGCCCTAACTTCAAGTTTCCTAAAACGACCCTCGTTTGAAGTGTGTTGGCAGATTATACGAATAATTGATTAGTCAGCCTTATGGTAAGAATCGATATGTTTTAGGAACAGAACTATTTTATGGTTAGGAAAAATAAAAATAATAAAATAGTGGTACCTTGTTGTTTTGGCTAGTGAGAAGATCTTATTGAAATGGTATCAAAACCGAGGATATCACTTTTGGATCCGCGGCGCTTTATGTTATTTCAATACAGAAATTTTCATACCTGTGAATTTATTTATGTGATATATGCATTAATCTGACCGACTTTGAGGAGATTTTTAAAGAGATTAACTCCTCGCGACATTTGAGTAAGGGTTCTGAAAAATTGGCAAAAATACTTAAACAGAAAAAAAAACAATGCTTCTACATTATAACCCTAAGCATTGCGACGGTCAACAGCAAGGCACATACAAGGCCAACAAACACCGAAGCCTTCCCTGTTCCACCTCATTTCCTCATTATAATTTCAGCCAAACGAAGTCCACTGCTGGACATAGGCTTCCCACAAGCATCGCCATATCAAGCGGTCCTGTAGTTCTCGCATATAGCTGTCTTCACTTCAGCGGTTTACGTTGTGAAAGTCCTGCAAACGTTACGCCTCATTCCTTCACTCTAATATTACATTACGGTGTAAAAGTGTCCAATGAGATCACCCTCCCGGCAGTTCTAGGTTAACCCGTCGCCATTTCTGAAAGTATAATGGGAATCTCGGATTAAACTAAAGTTTTAATTAGTTGCAATAGTGAATTGGAAAAGTCAGGACGTCCGTTTTCGGAAAACGCGGCCATATTGAAAAGTTAAATAGGCGGTTTGATACTAGACAATATTATTTCTTTTGTTTCGAAATGTTTCTTTTTTTATTTATATTTCGTTCCTAACTAGAACAACTTTGTATTTTAAAAGCTGTTACATTTTAAAAGAGTTATGAGATTTTTGTTGCCGCTTTAGAAAAAAACGTGTCGTCTATGAGTAGAATTGCATGACCGATGACCTGGTGAAGACTTAGGAAAACAACTGGATGCGAAAAATATAGGACCAATCGATATGGCGACGGTCGCAAACACGTCCACTGCTGGTCATAGCTCCCGTGGACATCTTTCTGCTCAAATAATAATGATGTTGAATGAAAGGAATTGCTATCCTTAGAGCACTTAACAGACACTATAATTTAATGTGTGTAACATAATTATAAATATCCTTTGAATTTTACCGTAATGGTTTCGTTCAATACAACAACTCACTTTTGATTCATGTGTTGTTCAATTACATTTGTTTTGTTGTCCGTAAAACTTTCAATAGAGTCAAAGCAAACGTGTGTAATTTATTTGATCCCAAATTGTTTCATAAAACATTAAACAGCTCTATTGTTTTAGTAATAACATTTCAATATACCTAACCAACTTCTATTCTGCATCGATCTATCGAAAACTAAAATCTCGTTTAAAAACCTCATTTTTCCCTGGATAGTTTTAACGAGGTTCGAAAAACAATAAAAAATAAGGCCCTCAAAACTTTTCCGAACAATACACCGAGTAACAATACAGTTTGGTTCGCGAAAATTCAATACGCCGAGAAACAAATGAGTATTCTTTTTAGATTGATTTATTGTACATTTTTTCCAATAGGGCTTCACTTTTTATGAACAGCTGATCCTCTTTTTTTGCAAGCTGTGAAGTTGGTGCGAATTTAATCAGAAGTAAAATATTGTTCCGTAGCGGTTGGTCTCTTTGCAGTTTTTTTTGTTTATTTTTCTTTACGAGACGTCTGGAGAAAGCTGACTGGAATTTCTGGTTGATTGGTTTTATAAAGTCTACTTTGTTTTTTATACGTTGATAAGTTACCATAGCCAGATGTTTACACAGATCATCAAAATAGGACACCAGAGGACATACTGTCAGACTTCAGCTTTTCCAAACACGTAATAGCAGTCAGTCATTCAGATGATTGATAGACAAGAGATTGATAGTTCAACGCATTGTGTCCAAATTTTGGAAGCACCTTGACGTGACAAGAACGGACACCCATTAAGAATGGCCTTAGCACATCAGCCAGTTCAATAAAGAAAGACATCAAACTAGAAATCTATAACCGATACACAGTCCACCAAAGGAAGACATCAAAGAAACATATATAATCGATACACTGAACGAGTTCAATCAGACTGTTTTCCCAGGCGTTTATGTAAATGGTATATCCCATTCAACTTTATGTACGTTATCAGAGACCAACTGTGGCCAATAAAGCAATAAAATATGCAATTATTTTAACTAGTTAGTGCACAGATAATGGTAACGGGAAACGTTTCCAATAGTACCATCGACGATTGTGTCCGTAAATATTTTTTAGCTCCCAAGATAGGCCAGTGGAGTTGCTGTCTATGGGGCTATAAAAACGATAGTTTTATGTTCACATTTGCAAGCGAATTATAGGTCACTAGGGATATTATTATGTTGGGAATAATTTCATGTTATCAATTTCTGCTTCTGATAAAATACAGCCGTATTATTATCTGTTCTACAAATTTAGTCAAGGTTAACTTACAGACTTACTGCTGGTCTGAATACAACTGTCAAATTAGCTACTAACATAGCTGAAACGTTATGTTTGCCTTTCAAACATGACGTTTCTGCTACTATTGGTAGCTAATTTGACAGTTGGTTAAAGATAGATACGTTACTAAAACCGGCCGTAACTGGAGTTACTTTGGGAAACCATTTCTATAACCGCAATAGTTGAAAATTCACATTCAAAAGTTTGGAAGCAAAATCAAAACAATGTATTAATCAAGCATCGATTGATTGATCAATCAGAAGACACAAAGGACACAGGTACTTATCTTTTTAATGATTTTCCTTTGAACACCTTCGTAGATAACAATGTACAAAGCACAAATAAAAAAATAATGATGTCGTCATTCAATCGCAAATTAAAAAGCAAACCCTTGATGCGTACTTCAAAACAAATCAAGTGTAAAAAGAAATTTCTCAAAGCATCTCCTCTACCAATGTTGAAAGGGACTTCGCTTAAAAAGCTAATTCGCTGGAATAGATATATCGAATTTCGCTGAACTGGTGCATTGGAGTGAGTGACAGTAATTGCTCGCTGCATCCCGGAGCCATTACGTTGCTTCGACAGATTTTTAATGGCGGCGAGAACACTGGAACAAGATTTACGATTTATTAACGAAGTCACTTTTTGTTTTCTAGTTTTCCATAGTACAATGTTTATAACAATTTTATCTGGTCGTTTGGAATTTTGGTTGCTGCATTTTATGTTAATGAATTATAAGCTTTATGTTCTGTTTCATCGTCTCCGAATAAGTTCCATCTCATTTTCTTCTGCAGATTTTTTAATAAGTGTGGTGGATTATTTCTATCTCGCGACCTCTTTACTTTACCTCTAATAACAGAATGGTTATCAGTCTCGTGTCAGGTTTACTTACAAACAAATATCTTGTTATTTTTCGAGAAGAGCACTATCTTAGGGAGCTTATATATTCTTTTCTCTTTTTTGTTTTTGTCTCGAGAATTTGTTCAATTCCATTTACAAAATTCTGAATTTGTTTCAGCCAGTGACATCACTTGATCTATTCTTACTCCAAAAGCGCACGCTTCTTCAATTTAATCCCGACATTCTCAATTAAGTTTAGTTGAAATCCATTCAGCACTTCGACATCCGAAGTTCAAGGGTTACGACAGACACTATCTGTATCCCAAATCCTCCATTAGATCTTGCATTAATTTGAAACAATTTCGGAGACGAAACAAATTGACGGCCATTTGTCAGAACTAACCACGATTATTTGGCTGTCAAGACGAATAGAAATGAATTATGACTATCGAAATCATGTTACGGTCGATGAAAACTATTTGGAATGGAACATTTGTCATAGCAAACGATTATTACATGGGCTTTTTTTGGAACGTTTTTATGTATTCGTTTCTAGAGCCTTTTGACACTTTTGATTTTATTTTCAATGAGTGATGCTTGAGATGATTTCTTTTCAACTTTCTAGATTTCGTTTAGACTGCTCGTCATTATAATAATCCTCTGCAATTTTCTGTTATGATTAAAATATTTTTTTAGGTAATTTATGTATTTTCATAGAGATGATTAAAAAGACTATGTCGATTACGAAAAAAAAAAGTAAACACAAAAATGTTCCACTTTTGCTAAAGTTTCAGCAGTTTCAGATTAAAGTTTTTGCAGCGTTGATTCTAAGCTTCTTTGTACTCGAGTCTAATAAATAACTCAGTAAAGAAATCTAAGAGTTTAGATGTCAGTTTAAGCCGTGAGCCTTTCGAGTACTGTAGTAGAGCGAGAAGGGGCCACAATACAGGCAAATAACAAAAAGACCTGAACTATGGAAGCTTGTCGGTTTGAAATGCGATGGTGGCGTAAATTCTCGACGAAAAGTGGGTCAAGCTTAGTAAGATTGTCCATGATAATTATGCTAGCAGCCAGTTTTGAGCTTTGCAAACACGCTTTGGTGCAACCCAGGGATATCCTTGGCCCTGAATGACAATCGTGCCGTAATGCAGTCAAACATTATCATTCTCCTAAAAAGGGCCTCAGCAATAACTGAAAATAATTTAGTAAACAATAAGTCTGGCCTTTGATCACGAGACATCATTCATAATATAATTGAAATAACCCAGAATCCTCATGACTAAAATACACTTCACTGTTGTACAATTCGCTGTTGAAGTAAGCCTACTGCCATCTGCCGGCACTGTGTGAAAACTAAACAAAAGAAGTCAAGAGCCAAATCTTTTAGCTCCGGCTGTATCTGTATCAGCTGCTTGCGATCTGCAGTAAGGACGAATGTGTAGTTACAACACGATTAAGCATGTATGAAGGATACGGACATCTTTGTACCATCATTGTCATTGTGTACCTGCATTAACCCGGGCTTATGCTATTTCATTGTCATGACTATCCTCATTTCTGCCAACACACGTCATAGGTCTACCCCAAACGTCACCACATCGACCTGCCCTGTGCTTTTTAGATCCATAATCCGTCATCGGTGGCCATGTTTTCGTAGGTGGCCTTCAAAAACTGCGTCCTCTACGCTCAAAAAACTGTTTACGCAAAGACTTCAATTGGATATTTCGCTCTACCAGTCGATGATAAAAGCTAGCTATGTAAAAGAGATATAATATTTTGATGAATGAGAGGGACTGACAGACTCTAACTGACTAAAACCCATCCTTGTTCCTTCAAATGTCCTTTGCGTTCCAGGGGTCGCAGTACCTCTTTCGATCAATCTCACAACCCTGGCAGACTTTGAGGCGCGCGTGGAACACAACGCTTCGTCGACCTGGATCTGGAGTGCGATTCTGAAAACATGTCGCAGTGAAAACTTGGGCGAAGTGAACGACAAGTGAGCTGTCAAACCATAAAAACAAGACGACAGAATGACAGTTCACTTTTCGTTCATTCCACCTAACTGTACACAGTGAGATTTCGACAGAATAGACCGGCTGGTCCTTATCGGACGGCGAGCTACCTATTGTAGGCACACGCCTACGCTGGCTGATTGCCCTGCGACTCCCGACACGGCGTCAACAGCTCTGCCTAGTTCTACTAACGCAACTGGCACAAAATTATTTTTTGTAATGACATTTAGTTGCATCGATTTATGATTTTTATTAAAAAAGAATACCATAGAATGTAAAAGATATAAATCGTAGCAGACTGGTTACTTAATATCCCGCGCACGTAATAGAAGTCAGCTAAGGAAAACAGCCAACGTAAGCGATATAGGACAAAGAATTGGTTTCTACTGCGCTCGACTGTACCCACGAGTGGATAATTTAACGTCAACACAATATTAAGTACAGTCGGATGTTGCTTGTTACGTAAAACTGAAGCCAGTCAAATATTTTTTAGAAAAAAAAATGATTGACAGCTTTAAAAAAAGAACACCGATGAAATCAAATATGAGGTTTGTGCTTATGCAGTACCTATGTGTTTGTTTCCTGAACAAAGGATTTTATTTTCTTGTTTTTTTTTTTATTTTTCCTATTTTGTTTAAAAAAAATACCTTTCATTGTTTCATAAGGTTTCATTCCATAATTTTTGGGCATGGTCCTTCGAGCTAGATATATGACCATGGCCAATCTCAGCAGAGGTAAGCCAAGTACGCACAAGATATTATAGCACACAAGTACAGGTGCACTCTCTTTTTCTTTACTCAAATCGTTCAATGGGACGCCAATTCGACACGATCGAGTAAAGAGATTAGTAGGACCAACGGCTTTACGTGCCTTCCGAGGCACAGGGGTGTCACACCTCTAACTTTCAAACTCATCATAACATTTACATGAACCTAAAAAAAAATATTTCAATATTTAAGAATAATCAATAGCAGCGAAACAAAGCCAGGTCTCTGTTGACTATCTATTCATGGATCCAGTGCAATGTCGATATGGCTTATGTATTCAAAAAGCCCTGTGAAGATTGGTAGATCATTTTTTTATTTAAATTGTTATTGGGACAGTTCTTTTTACATTTGTTTTTAATATTTTCGAATAGTTATTTATGACATGACGTTTGCTGTTTCATTCATTCGAATAATAAGCAAACTGTTTTGTTGTTTATTTTAATACTTGCTGCGGCTTCTCCCGCTAAAAAATACAAAAATTATCCAACGGGAATGTACTCTCAGGAAGACAAAAATGTTTCAAGCCCGTAAAATAGTGTTTCGGTGTAAAAACGTAACACATAAACAGACATGATTAATAATAATAATAATGGCCT
The DNA here is from genome assembly GCA_002192655.3 of Mamestra configurata. Lineage (NCBI taxonomy): Eukaryota > Metazoa > Arthropoda > Insecta > Lepidoptera > Noctuidae > Mamestra > Mamestra configurata. The sequence goes on from NDFZ01004522.1 coordinate 59,237, forward strand.
GACCACCGGTAGCTTGGACCCTGTTCCCGATACCGGTGGGCTACTATTTTTTATATTTATAACTTTTTTTTTTAAATTTTATAGAAATATTTAAAAATGTAAATTGATATGTTATATAAAATAAATAAATGAAATTATAATAAAGCCTCTTTATTTTCCTTAACTGACAGAGTTTAAAATTACAACACAACAAAAAAATTTGACTTAATAATATTCACAGCGTTCCTGAACCGACCTCTAGCTCTCTTGCCACTTGACATGATTTTGACATGACTTTTGCGTTAGTTAAATTATTTGTATGGATTTTACTGGAACATATATTTTCAACCGAACTGCTTGAACTGCTTGAGCTATTAGAAAACACTGGCAATAAATAAAAATAGTGAAAATTCAATCGTCGGTTTAAATTCCAATTAAATTCTTCTTTCTAAAAGTCTCTATTGGAATCAAAAAACCACTTTACATACTTAGAACTGAAGCCAGAACATTCTTCTCTTAACTTCTAAGTAATTAAGTATACGCCTCATTAGGAAGTCAACCATCTCTTGATCGTGTGGATGCACATTGCACATTCCTGCTACCAGACTTGAGTGGTTTATTCTGCAATTCTAATTCGGCTTAAAGAATACTGTTTTATTTACATGACTGGTTTATCTTACCGAATGGGCAAAACTCCAAACTTTCGCGGTTTAGAGGAGAGCCTTAATAAACAATGTTGTTACAAAATTGTCTTTCTTGTTTGTAGGATTTTTCCATTGTTACAAAATGTACGTTTATATTTTGCTCTCAGATTTTCAGGCTTTTTTTGACGTTTGAACCGAAAGCCGTTCACTGTGTGGCGTCACGTATTGTGCATATGTGAACGCACCTTAGATATAGGATTACATGTGTTAATATTTAAAGGAAGAACGTACCCTTGTTAAGTGGCAACACAAGAGATTATTCGGGGCGCTAACCTTACCGTCCCTCTCTCACTTGTCAACCGCCACGAGGTACGCAGTACGTTAGTTATACATAATAATGTTCATAAGCATAACTGCTACTGTTTACCAACACACATATTTTTCCGCAAATTGGATTTTTACTCCGCCTCCGATTATATCAACCTCATCGTAAGACGAATAAAGGGGACGGACAGAATACCTTCTCTCTGCGTCCCCAAAACTGGTTGACATAAGCCTGTCCCAAGCGTCGCCAAATCGACCAGCCCCATGCTTCTCGCACTTATGCAGTTCCCGTAGCCCTCAGAAACAAGTAAATACTCCTTTTCTTTAGGGATGTATGTATGTATGTAGAACGGGTTGGTTTCCGCAACTCCACGACTAAGCGCGTATTTTGCGTGCAGGTGGGACAAAATTGCCATTCGATACACCCCAGCTCCCCCTGGAAGGCCAGCTACCAACTATTTCACAGAAGGTACCTGGGTTTCCGAAATACAAAGCCCTGTAATCCGCGACTATCGGGCAGCTTAGAAGCAGATGTGCTGCAGTCTCATTCTCCTCCATGCAGGCTCTGCAGAGTGGGCTGTCAGTGACTCCTATGACATAGAGGTGTTTATTATCATGGCCAGTTGTGAGGATACAAAATCATCAAAAACCTTCTCCTACTCTGGGCGGAGTAGGATGGAATGTAAACTCTTACCAATTTAAACCCACCCGTGTTCCTTCTGTTTCCCTTTGCTTTCAAAGAGCGCGGTAACTCTTTCGAACATTCCCGCCACACTGGCAGACACTGGCCCTAAAGGACCTCGTCAACTATTCTGAAATCTCTTTGCGCGTGGAACACAACAAGCCGTCTGGAGGCCAGGTAAGGGAGTAGTACCCTTTTTTTTTTAAGGATTGGAAATCATCAAATGATTTCTTCCGCTCTGGGTGGAGCCGAAGGGCGTGTCAAACTTTTACTGACTAACACCCATCCGTGTTCCTTCTAAAGAAAGATCTTTGCGTTCCAGGGCCGCCGTGACTCTTTCGAACAAATTCCGTAACCCTGGCAGAAGGGAGTAGTACCCCTAGGTTTTAACTTGTAGTCTAGGAAACGTTCAGCCCTTGCCTCCCATCCGAGTAAAATCTCACAAATTAATTCATTCACAAGCGTACCTCAAAATACACAGCTGAAAGCACAAATGTACTGAACAAAAGTTCGTATAACCAATAAATTACACTTAATTGTGCGCCATTTTATGTGTCTTGTTTTAAGCGGTGTTCAATTCAATCTGATTTATGGATTCGCATTGTACGAGTAGAAGAAAAGTGATATTGGTTAATAAATTGTCTTATGAAAGTCCTTTAGGAATTCAGTCGGTGTTTTAAAGCCTGTAGTATTATTCTTATTGAATTTTTAACTGACTTCAAAATAAGGAGGAGGTTCTCAATTCGCCTGAATGTTTGTTTTTTTTTAATTTGTATGTTTGTTAAGCGATATCTTTGCCAACATTCAACCGATTTTTGTATTCCGCGGCTTTTTATTCCAGGAACACGCTTTCTTGGGATAGTTTCCGACATTTGGACGAAGCCGCTAACAGAAGCTATTAATAATTTCGATATTAATTACTTTGTCGAACACTATTTTAGCAGCTATATCACCATAATGCTTGTCTTGAAATTAATTTAGGTACTCGTCGACTATTTAGTTGATTAACGGAGAAGGACGGGCGCAGACGATAAACCATTAATCAGTCCCGCCTTTTTATAGATGCCGACTAAGCATTCCCTTTTGTAGTTGCTCTTATCTTTAATTTCGCTATAATATTTTGTCAGAAATTATGTCATTTAAGATTAGGTTTACTTCGATATTTTTTTTGGGATTCGAGAGGTCAGTTCTTTATTTTTATAGGATAAAGATTTATTTGACCAGTACGGAAAGTTTGTCTGTGAATTTGTTTAGGTGTTTTTTTTTTCAGGGTAATCAAATAAGAAATGGCCTCATCTAGTTTAACCTGAACCAATAAGATTCAATCCGAATATCAACTATTGGGCAGTACAACAGTCCGAATATCAACTATCGGACAGTTGCCCACCAGACACAACAACCGTCTGGTAGGAGGACCTCTCACTTTTCAGTGGAGATATGCGGGACTTTACTCTCTGTGTCACATACCTCTATAAGACAATGACGTGCCGCACGTCAAGTCAAATTTAAGCAAACACGTCAAAGATAACGAATTGAAATATTACTAATAAACATGTACATTTATATTTCAAATACTAATAATCTAACTATATGCACTTAAAATTAAACTAAAATATGGCGTCAAAAAATTCGTTCGCATCGCTATCGACTGGAAGTGACCCCAAAAGACTGGCGGCATTGCCATGTTGTATAACGAATGGAATAAAACCACCATTTTATTTCAACGTACGTCAATCTACACTCCACAGTCATTTCTGCGGTGGTCGCTTAGCAATCTATATTGAGCTATCATTACGACCCAGTACAGTGTGCCAGGTGCATATATGTATATTTTGTGCTCAATTCGATAGTGCTGCTCCGAAGGTAGCAAGATTATCACTCGTGCTTGACCATTTTGGGCTGAACTTAAAGCAGGTGATACTTCGTTCCGTTTTGAAAACTCCTGAATGTTAGAAGATTTTTATTTATTTATTTATTAAAACTTTATGCACTAGTAAAAACTGTACAAAGGCGGACTTAATGCCTTAGGTATTTTCTACCAGTCGACCTTATGGTGGTGCAGAGACAACATGGAAAGGTGCAACTTAAAGAAAAACTAAAAATAGAAAAAACGAATCCAACAAATTAACGCTGTGATGATTCTACCAACTTCTTGCGAATGTGCTCACGTGCCTTCACCTTAAAGGACAACCGACTTGTTGCCGTCCTGATGCTCAGATTATCTATTATAACCCCTTTTCAAATTACAATTGAGTCTTTGAGAAATGAAAGGGATGTCAATATGAGGCGGGCACTTGCGAAGTCTGGTTAGACTGCCCAAGTGCCAGGTTGGTAAAACCAAGTGTTCAAATTAGGCTTGGTACGGGTATGTGATAAAAAGATGAAAAGGGAATGAAATGATGAAAGAGTGATGAATGTAATGGATGGCAGGAATATGAAAACGATGATGGATGATGATGATGATGGAATATGTAACGATGAATAGATTGTGTGAGTGAATGACATGATAAAAAGGTGGTGATATATGAGACGGTGGAGAAGGGAGAATGGAAGAAGAAAAACATGTTACTCCTTAAACTATTCTTACTCCTAACTAACCTATCCTATTCTACTTCCTACTATTATTATAAAATGTGAAAGTCTGTGAGAGAGCAAAACTACCGAATGGATTTGGATGAAATTAATCACAAAGATAGTTTATAATCTAATAATAATAATAACCTTTAAACGAGCAATTCTTGTATATATGTAAATATATATAATCTGAATCTCGGAAACGGCTCCAAACATTTTCATGAAATTTAGTACGCAGGGGGTTACAGGGGCGATAAATCGATCTAGCTAAGTTTCATTTTAAGAAAACATTTACCAAAACATAAATAAACGAGCAAAGCTTGGTCATTCAGGAACTAGTAATAATTTATTTGACAAAAGGTACACAATTACAAGTGACACTTAATTTAGGGAAACAAAAACGACGAGGTACAAAAACATGATCAATGGAAAACCTGTGTTACGGGAGTCATCTATCCGTCCATACTCGTAACATGAAATAATTGGATTGAACCGGTAGGTAATGTGCACTATATAAATTAAGAATAACTAGGTTAGTAATTTGGAGATTAGGGAAGGGGATACAAAAAGAAAAAAAAAAACAAATTGAATTTAAGGAATAAGGTTAACTTTGTGTGATGTATTTAATGATGAATCTGGATTAGCACAGTTTACCCTCACTGATGAAGTCAGCGTTCAAATTCAAGTTAAATCTCAACCTGGAAAAATAATAGGTACTAATTTAAAATAATTGGCTTTTTGGTGACTATGGTTTCCTTTTTTCTTCTTTATTTTTATTAGATGTACGTCCTCCATGTTCTAAAAATAAATAAATAACTTTGGTAAAAAATTACAACTGTTTTTGACAGATTTTTGCCGAGATTGAATTCGAAATTTTCTTAGAAACAAGAGAATTGACTAGGCGAAACCGCAATTTAAACGCTTCTTTTGGTGCCGGTCATTTGAAAAAAAAAACTAAATTAATTAATTAATTTGGTTCGAAAAAAAATAAAAAATAAAAATTAAATTAAATTGGAGGAGCTCGTGGCTAAATTTTCACAGTCGCACTTCGGATGGAGGTTAAGTAACGCTTGCCGAGGTCGATCTGTGGATGGGTGACCATCTTTACATACTTCGATATGTAAAGATGGTAACTCATTCACAGATCGTCTGTACCTCGGAAAGCACGTTAAGCCGTTTGTCCCGGCTGCTATTTGTAGATCTTTGGTAGTCGTTACGGATTGTCAGAAGTCAGAAAATCTAACACCAGTCTTTTTAAAAAGTACCGTGTTACCCAGCTAATGGGTTGTGGAGGTCTGGTAGGCAGCCAATCCACGTAAAATACTGGTATTCAGCTTAATCCGGTTTGACTGGGAGCCAACCCCAATATAGTTAGGAAAAGGCTAGGCAGATGATGATTAAAAAAAAAAATGTCTGCCTGATTTCATAAACCTAGTCTGTACCGAAGTAATCATAACAATATGTTTGTACATAGAACCACAATAATTATCAGAATTAGTTTCTGATTCAGGTGCATTCGGCCGTGTTTAACTTTAATTGGATTCGTAAATAGGTTCATGACATTTAGGTACCTAGTGGTAATAATGATATTATTACTAGTGTAGAGGTATGCGGTACAGTGTGTAAAGTCCCGTTAACCTCAATCGAAAAGGGAGGATCCTCCGACCAGACGGTGGTTGTGTCTGGAGGGCAACTGCCCAAGAGTTAATATTCGGGCTGTTGTATACGTTTAAATCGCACGGAGAACTTTGCTTGCGCGATGCAGGATTTCGTTGGTAGTTCGTCGCTGACAGGCACCGCAACGCCATCTGGCGTTGTAGTTTTTTTTGTTGCCATACAAATTTCGCATCTTAGTTTTTCATGTGGCGGCATTGATGCCACTACACTAGTACAGCTGTCCATGGCTAACTGCACCGATATTTCTATTTTATAACATCCATATATGTAAATAGTTTATCACTCTTACTAAAATACTAAAAGCATATTTAGTACATTATACTCGCATCGCTATAATAACTAATAAATTATTTAAAAAATAATCTTGTCAAATCCCACATAAGTAACCAAATTACTGAATTTCAACGCTTAAAAAATAATTGCTTATTTCAAAAACCATACTCTTATGAAACTACTAATTAATTACTTAATTAATGAATTATAAATAACAGTAAAACGACATGCAAATCTAACCCAGATACATTTTATACAACCACTCGGAGAACAAAAACTTAATCAAAATGCGGCCAAAAAAATTCACCCAGTCACCGAAATCGTTTGACAATGTGAACCAAGCTGGCGCTGAACTAAAATCAAACCTCAAATCACACACACCCATTGTCCCCACGGTACAGAGGCGGGCACAAGTGAATTGTAAATTGTTCAGTGCACCCAACTGTATTTTCGCTCGCTAGCTCAAATCGCGCCGATTGAATAAGCAACTGATATCGAGAGATTTGGCATAGCTACGGTTCGAGCGCTTAGTGTAATGTCGCGCTTAGAAATGTTATTTACACTTCTTCTTGTTGGCCTCAAGTATAGATTACTGTCGGTGGCTTTCGGGTGACGGTTTCCGGGTAATGTGTTTAACGGCTTTTGTTCTCGATTTTGATTTGGGTTTTAGTAGTCAGCTTGGTACTTGCTCATAGCTTTAGCAAGCCTCCAGTTTTAGACATGTCAATTTGAAGTGGATAACTCGTCTAACTCTTCTTTAAAGCTAAAGGTTTACAAGTTGACAAATACTTAAATTCAGGAAACGGATGTTACTCTAGAATAATCTAGGTGGACTATACAAATATTCAGTGAAGAAGTCTATGACTTCGAAGAATAAAGACATTTTGATAAAGATAAAATAATAAAATTCCCATAACTAGCTAAATGAAACAAAGAAGGTATTTTTATTTAATTTATCACGATAAGCAGCTTACAATATTCAGATTTTCTAGAAATACATCTTTCAAATAGCAAAACCATTGTTTATCTAACAATTCAAATAATTTTTCATTCATTTGTTTGCAAAACAATTGACAATAATAGACCCTGTTTATTTCATGCCCCAAAATCTTTTGTGAAAGATGTGCCAATAATTTTCTTTGAATGGCTGCCATCTTTTATTTCACAAAAGCCGTTAAGTTCAAAATTAGAACGGGAAAATTTTGGTGCTAATTAGATGCACGCAAAAGCTTTTGTCCAGAGAAAAGTCAGGAGTAGTTATGGGTTTCGGACTAATGGCTGGATTCCACTATCCAAAGTCCGAAGAGGCGTGATCAGGAGGTCTGGACATTATTGGACCTATTGTCCTGTTTGAAATATCGTTGCTCGTGGTGACAGTGTGTTTGGAAAATTCTTGCTTTGTTAAACGTGATTGATATCGGGTAATTTTGGGAAATATAATTGCGTAATAGAATTTCACTTCCATTGTGCTTCTATGAACGGAAAATCGTCTAGTTTCTTTGTGATTGACTTGAATCTGGAAAAGAAGATATCAAACGAGGCTAATCTTAAATAAGTATGCCATTATAATTAGTGCTTAAAAGTCATTAATTTGTTTCACATCAGAGGCTTGCGTACGAAACAAGTTGATCAACAAACTAAGACATTCATTAACATTAATCATGTAGAATTGGCTGACAAGCATAGATCAAGGAATCGACTGGATGGTTCAGATATGGTTTATTGCAAGTGCTACTACGCTTCTTCGTTTCATTTTTTAGGGTTCCATACCCGTCCGTTCGCTCATCCGTCCATCCATCCATCTGTCCGTCCGTCTCTCTGTCAGCGGGCTGTATCTCAAGAACCGTTATATGAAGACAGTTGTAATTTTCACAGATTATGTATATCTATTGCCGCTATAACGATAAATTATACAAATAAAATTAAAATTAAAGGGGGCTCCCATACAAAAAACGTGTTTTTCTCGGTTTATGGTACAGAACCCTTCGTGTGAGAGTCCGACTCGCACTTGGCAGGTTTTTTATTTAGATTTCATGCACATAGATAGGTACAAAGGCGGATTTATTGCCTTAAGGTGCAATTCCGTGCATCGCAGCCGCGTGCGATCTATCGCATGTGACTGTCACACCGCTTCTGAAGTCGGCCGCGCGCGTCTGTCGCAGACTTCGGAAACGGCGCCATACTTTTTCATACTCTGACTATTGTCGCACGCGATAGATCGCAATCCACGGAATCGTACCTTAAGGCATTCTCTGGCAGTCAACCAAGGGTGGTCAAGAAATAATATAACAGGTGCGTAGTTAAATCAGTTGGATTTGGCTGGGATCGATTGTGACATTATAATAATAGTGAAGTAAGAATGGACCCAAAACGTGGCAATATTAAATGAAGCCTCAGTCGATTGTCTTCACAATGTCATTACTTGTGATACAAAGGAATTAGGAGCATAACTAGCATAATTAGCTATGGCGAAACAATCTTTAAAATGGACGTGGAACAAAAGAAACAGAGCGAGAAACAAGTATAGATATTATTATTTTGAGACGTGGAGAAAATTCAATTATTTATGCTTCATCTCCTTTGTAATTATCTTTTTATTTTATGTTTACATTAATTAACTGTTAAATAAATAAATAGTATTGGGCTTAGGCAGATCACGAATCCTTACTTCTATCTACTTCTATATTCTACTTCCAAGTATATTATAAACGCGAAAGTTTGTATGTATGGATGTTTGTTTGTTACTCTTTCACGCAAAAACTACTGAACGGATCTTGATGAAATTTGGCACAGAGGTAGATTATAGTCTGGAAAAACACATTACTTTTGATCTCGGGAGTATGTTTCTTTGGGATAATTTTCGATAGTAACGCGGGCGGAGCCGCGAGCGGTAGCTAGTCTTCTATAAAGTTCCATATCCAACAGCACCTTTGTAGCGTATCTATACAAAAGCAAAGGTAGTATGCTCGGGGTAGAATAACAAGCATGCGAATGATAAAAACAAACATTTACCAGAACGCTTCCTTCTCAATTCTACACTTAATTCCGAAAACTAGCCTTTTTCAGTCACTCTACGTTCGCATTCCCCACCCTTACGTAAGCAATTACGCACTTGGGGATCGTTAAAACGAGGGTTGGAATCGAGATAATTAAAGTTCCCCACAGTCGTGGACTACGTTCAGGGGTCAAACATTATGTTTAAATAATTAACTGGGTCTTCTCTAAATACTTACGTAAGTGGTTATGAAAAGTTTCATATCCGGACACTGCTGGTATAAAGGGGTAATGTTGGAGGGATATTGCCGTCGTTAAGGGCACTTACACTGATGTTTAGATACAAGTAAGGCTTATGACCGTCGTACTTTAAAAACTATTACGGACGGTTAGAAGTATTAAGCTAGGTTTAACGCTTGTTGATGGTATGTTATTGCAGTTTAAGGAAATCTAGGGTTTGATTTGAGTACACGTTTTACCAGTACTAGGTTTTTAGGCGTCTGGATATAATAATAATAATACAATATCGTTTATTTCGGGTAAAAACGACCCATAACATATATATTTATAAAAAATATTAATAAACTATGATGATGTGATGCATCTAATGATACCTCATTCATCAAAACTGATTTATGAGTTCAGGTGCTACGGTGGAACACACGTAAATACAGATAAATGTACATTTATAACACAAGAAAATACAATATGGCTTTGCCATAGTTGGGTTAAATAAAAAAGAGGAAAACAAAATTCTTCATCGGATTTATAACAAAAAAAAAAAAAACGGGAGTAGTATCGCCGTCTTAAAAATAATATCCTCAAAGGATTCATAAAATTATAACATTTTGTCATCTGGACTTTTAATATTGCGTGTTTTTTTTAACATTTGCAGCTGTTGTGATTTTAATAGAGTCTTGTAAGAAAAAAATTGTTGAGTATTTTTGTTTCAATATTCCGTTTGTTTTTCCTCAATGTTAATCAGGGTCGGTTCTTTAGCTTTAAGCGTGTGATTCTTCAATCGTCTTCATTTCTTTGTTCTCTTTGATGATAAGAGACTGACCTTTCTACATTTTTTCATATAAATGTGGGTCTATCGTTACAAATTGCAAATCAGTGCCCCGCTATTGTAATTGGAGCTTGATTAATATTTGTCCGACTGTTATGTGTGCCTGTTTTCTTTTATTTGCGAATTGCCTATATAATCGTTAAAAAAATTGCAAGTAAGTAAATTAAAAAACTAATACGTTATTGGGTCTTCGAGTCCTGAAAATAAAAGGTGTAGAAATAATGTTTCTTGGCTTTTCTTGATGCTTTTATCGGCTTGAAGATATGTGTTTATTAAAATCAACTAATACAGTGTGTGTGTGTGTGTGTGTATGATTTTAAAAAAGATGAAGTAATCCCTATTTTTGTAATAATTATGACGAAGCCTAAACTAAATACAAGAGGAATTTTCGCTTGAAAGAAAATTTCCTCTCAGCTTTTTATGTGAAAGGGAAGCACATTTCAGAGTTTTATATTCGAGACAGTGTAACAATTTTTTTTTTTTTTCTTTTTTTTTGAATATGTATGGGTTTGCTCTTGACTCTAGTGTAGGTCAAAGATGACAGAGACAAAGTTGACGATGGAGCGAGCTTACCCAGAAGAAGCCTGTTCACTCTAATTTTGAAGAGATTAGGGGAGATTAGAAATAAATTAGACATAAAACAATAAGAAGGCATATGAGTGCGATGAAGTTTTTGGATATTCGAAGGTTGAAAAGGTTTTTATAATCAGGAGCATAAGAATCATTCATAATAGTGAAGAGCTTACAGGTGGATTTAAGGATTCTCCTGTCCTGTGACGGAGAGGAAGCCATTTAAGCTAAGAATGGTAGGAAGAAATGTGATCATTTCTGTAAAGGCCAAAAATTTATCGAATGCAGTTGTTAAGAAGTCGAGTCATTTTGTTTAGAAGTTTATATATATGACACCGCAAAATTGCAAACTCCGTAAGATTGTAATAAATCTTGATTAGATTATAATTTCTCGATATATTATGATAAAATCGTTTTGTATACAATAAATTCCATTCAAATTCAATAGTTTAAAATATTATCAGTCTTATTTACAATTCACGCGATATTTTCCAGTCACATTTATATAATGTCTACAATCTACACCACATGATGGTAAATTAATGTATTTCGCTCAGTAAAACTTCATTAATTTAGTCAGAATAAGGCCATGTACTCAGCATACTTATTGCATTAATTTACTATGTATAGTTCCAGGGAGTATTAGACGGTGCACTGCAGATAAAGCTACTACATCTCTATATTAATTAGCAGCTATCTCAGTAATTAAACTTTAATTAATCATGGTAATTTGAATTTGAGTTAGGTGGTTAGGTTAGGCTTATATGTTCCGAAATTGTAGCACCAGGAGTTATCACGCTTTTGAAGGAACACGGATGGGTTTTAGTCAGTAAGAGTCTGACACTCCTTCGATTGCTTTTTAATAAATAATAAAATATAGCTTCCTCCTGGCCGAATTTCGGTTATGGCGGCCAGTCTCATCGGAGATGAGCTATCAACGCGGGAAAACTATCGTACAAGGTGCGTTAGGAAACAAGTGAACTCTACTATTAAAAGTTACTACTTTGAGGTTAGGAGAAACGTCCTATTGGACAATAATCTGACAGCTGACAGCAGCCCGCCGATATTCCCTAAATCTAAAAGAAGTATGATGGCAATCCGAGATGATCGGAAATTAACGCATTTTTATAAAAGTTTTCTAAGTATTATGTTCATACCGTGTCAGTTTCACAGTATCAAAAGATTGTACTGTTGGCCTCGTGGTACTAAGCGCGACCGCTGAGCTTTGTGTTATTCCAATCGGAATTTCTCTGGCAGCCTGAGTTTTGAAGTCGGTGATATGATACTCTCATGCCTCAAAACGCCACGAAAAGCGACGCCCGTCCAAAGCAGACCTTGTGCATTAAAATTTAATCCTTCTACGTATAGTTATTTTAACTAGAAATTACCACATTCTGAAACTGTATTGTTCCGTTCTCCACCAATACTTCATAATTCAGTTGAAAGAAAGAAGTAAGTGAGGTAGAGAGCACAGCATCGCCTAAAGTTATATTAGTCAACGTCACATCGGATTAGCTTCTCTTTGCTAAAGTTTTTATCAGCTTATGTCGTGTTGTAATTTAAGAGTGAAAGCGGGGAACCATAACTTACTGGGTCTTTGGGTCGTATAATATTTTGTTACATAGTAATATGCATTCAATGAAAGGTTGCTCTTATCATGCTGAGTACAATTTTTGAAACCGTCAAAGGTAGGCGAATATACAGGCTGTTTCAGAAGAGCGTGGTCATATTTAAGAACTATGTTCTGTGTCTGATTTACCGTAATAAACAAAATAATAATATACCGGCCAAGTGCGAGTCAGACTCGCGCACCGAGAGTTCCGATCGACTCTTGATTTTTTCCGAGTATACTCTGAGCAGTCTCATTACTCTGAAAAAAATATAGCAGGTAAGATTGAAGGACTTTGTTGTAGAAAAAATGTTCTGCTCATATATCAATGTACGTCACGGTCAATTCTTCAACCAAAAATTGTAATCGCAAGAAGAAGAAGTTTGTAATCGCAAAAACATATTTTTTAGATGATAAAGCTGCAAATTCCCAGTTTTCAGACTTTCCTGTATTTGTAATGTCTTTTTCTTTTCTATTTTAAACTTCTTTTTTAACTTTAAATCTTTTTGCCAAATAAATGACTCAAAGTCAACGGGAAATACTCTATAGGTTTAGATTCCCTTGCGAGCGTCAAAAAATGCACCATAAACGATGCATAAACGGCCTTATCTTTAGATTGCGTTGACCTAGAAGTTTGATTCCTCCACAGGTTCCTGAGAAAAAGGGTCTTGACAGACGGAAAGACTGACAGATGGACCACGAAGTGATCCTATAAGGGTTCCATTTTTACCGACTGAGGTACGGAACCCTAGAAATTACTTTTTTTTTAAACCCAACCGTAAAACGAGAAAAAAATAAAAAAAAACATCATCATAGGGATATCAGATGGATTGCCCGGAGGACACGATGGAGCATACGGTGGAGGTTAGCCCTGCTTGGGCGGGGCACCGCCGTATTCTCATAGCGGCAATCGGCAGCAGTAATCTCTCGCATCCAGCCCTGTTTCAATTCATGGTCCGGGATGAGGAAAACTCTTTTGGCTGCAGCAAATGTATAAAAAATAATAAATACATTGTTTTTTTAGAATCAAACTATCAATATTTTCACTACTCGTTACAGATATAAATACTATTTCCAACACAATGAGAGATAGTACAATCAGGAATAAATAAATACAATTCTATCAAACAAAAATAATACCTATATACTTTCTTGAAATCTCTCATAACTTACGACATAATGCTTAGAAGACACTCTTACGAATCGTTATTTTCACTAAGTTCTCTGAATACCGCAATGAATAAGTAATACATGAATGATAGCACATTAGTAGACGCAAACTCACACCTAATACGTCTCTCAATATTAACGATTATCTTCCACCAAAACCTTTGTCGTAATTAATGATATATCTAAGGCCTTTGATAGAGTTCGACACACTGTAGTAATTAGTAAGGTTCTTAATATGTGATGAATGCCCGTCTGTGCAATTGGATATTCAGTGTTCTAACCGAACGGTCATTAGAGGTGGCTATAGGGCTTAGTTTGTCCTGACTAATGGCAATTAAAGTTGGGCTACCTCAAGGGTATGCTATTTGTGTAATACTGTACTTGCGGGTTGACTTTAGTCTAGAAGTGATCCTAAACTTAAAATATTTTTTGTTAAACTTAGAGATTAATTTCAAAGACAAGAACACTCACGCCCGTTTTAAATAGCGCTAAGCGACAACTAAATGAGTGACAAAGTGCTGTTAGAAAATGCTTGGCTTAACGAACAAATTACAAGTTTATCAGAGTAATAACATTTAATATAGGAGAAAACGGGCATCAGTAAAGACTTAGCGCAGTCAAAATAAATGAGTCAAATAAACAGCGAATCCATTATTTTGTAATATCTATTTATGTCGTATAACATTCGCAGCATCATTAAAATAATACAAAGGTTCAACGACTTTATCACCACTTACCAGCGAAAATATACATAATTTAGCCGTCGTGTTTGATAAAATAATAGTACATAATTCTCCGCAACGAGCGTTCCCCCGTGTATTGCCAATGAAAACCTACAGTTTCCCCTTGTGCTACGTAAAAAAATAGAATAAATGGAAAGTCCGCTTTCAGCCCTAAGCAAATAACGTTTTTGTCAGAAACTTTTTATAACAATTTTCTATCAAATTCGCCGATGTCACAGTCTATGGAAGTTTACAGGTTATCGTTCAATAGTTTTAAAATTTTGTTATTCAGTTTGTAACGAAGCGTGATTTTACAAAGCCTAGGCTGTATCACGCATGATTGAAATTTTTATAAAGTGTTTTTTTAAATTGACGAGATTTTATGCTATAAGTAATTTTATTGATACAGCAAACTAAATATTTGTTTTTGTACAAGGTTCCACAAGTTATTAAGTTTAGTATCGGGACTTTATGTTTTATCTTTTTACTGGTTATATTGTTTTAAACTTGTATTAACCTCAAAGTTGGCATAAGATAATACGAACAAGCATATTTCTAACTTAGATTAGCTTAGCTCACATGGCTGAGGTAATGTTTCATACTTAAATTAGACTAGATAGCCATGTTACGGCTTGCTTTTCTTGTGTAACTATGAAAAATAACTCACTCATGTAAGCTCGGCTAAAATAAACCTACCTTAGCTATATCTACCATCGGCTTTATTTTAGTCAAAGAAACATATAGTAACGCAAATAGAAAACTATTTATAAACAAAAATCCGCTGTCCGAAAATAGGACACATGCCACCCCACTTCACATTTCCCAAACTAACGTTTAGTATCCGATACATCACTTTGCATAAAGCCGTGCCGATAACTGACAAGTAAATTAAACTGTCGATCATGTTACATAAAACACGGACACAAGTCTGTTACAGCCCGTTTTAGTTTCTCTATACATTTTTGCTCGCGAATTCAGTTTTCGTATCAAGTGAAAGTTTTACTAAACTCTTGTTCTGTAGCGAATCGAAAATAAATGGTTTACAGAAAATCACTGTACAATGTACACGTGAAACAAACAGTGGAATAATGGGTGTTTGTTTTTGATATGATCTTTACATGATTTTTAGGGTTCCGCAACCGAAGGGTAACCAACGGATCCCTATTACTTATATTCCGCTGTATGTCCCTTTGACAGGCAGACGAATGGACGGACAGACGGACTGTCCTATCATCCGTCTGCCTGTCAGTGGGCTGTACCTATCTCAAGAAACGTTATAGGTAAACAGTTAAAATGTTCACAGTAAGTTGTACAAGAAACGTATTTTTTTCGTTTTATTGTATGGTACCCTGTGTGTGAGAGTCCAACTCGCACTTTGCCTATTTTTTTGAAAAACTGTGGTGAAATTTATACCGCCCTTCGTGAACAACAAAATAAGACCTCGCGTCACACAAATCCTACATCGTGCTATCAAAGTTTTCCCCGCGATTTAAACACATAGAATATCGCGAGAACTACCATTGAGTAGTTGCCTACAAATACAACATCCGTCTGGTCGGAGGATTCTCCCTTTTCAATGGAGGTTGCGGGACTCTCCACTTTATTCCGCATACCTCTATAAAACTATTAGGTATGTACGAGAACAAGAAAAAACAAAGTTTAAAGTAGGTTTTTTTACCGACTAATATTTTTTGATAATATTTATTCTATTTCTTTATATTTCTTTGTTGGTTGTGTTTACATGAATAAACTCTTCAACGACAACAAACTTTTCGGCAAAATCCGTATACAAAATAAATAACTCAGCTTAAGCGAGTTCCAAGACACTTTTATGCACTTCGTCAACGAAAAGTTTCATTGAATTAATACCAGTTCAAGAACAGAAAAAAAGTGGAAAGTTTTCATTAAAGTAGCGATTTTACTAATGAAAGTTGAAAGAAATCGTTTAATAAATCATTTCAGTCTGCGTCATTAACTTAAAATACTTTTGGAAATCACACACAAATCCAAAAGCTGGCAAGTAAAAAATTCGTAAAAATATTCTTTAAATAGAAAATAAAACAGTCAAAATGCAGGTGTTTAGAAGTAGGTAACTGTGCAGATGCATGAAATATTGAACACTAACTTTTGCCCGTAAAAGACAACAGAGTTACAGTCAGTAAGTAAAAATACAAAGTAACTTCTTTGGGCAGCCATTTTTATTTTTAAGATACAAATTTTTCAAAAACGCTTGAACTTTTTTTTTTTTATTAAATGCCTTTAATACAAAGGTTCATGGTTTTATCTTCAATAATAACTTACTCCCATACAAACTTTCATCCCTTATTTCCTTATTATTTTGTTTTTCTAATCTATCTGTGTACCAAATTTCATCTAAATCGGTTCAGCGATTTAAGCATGATGAGGTAACAGACAGCGGACTCACTTTTTCATTTATAATATTAAGTATGGATATGAATTTGTTCCTGTACCTACTTAAACCCCAATTTTCACTTAAACACGAGACAGAAAATCAGAAAATACCAGCCTGACCAATATCCAGAACACAATTCAGACCATAAACGTCAAGCTATAAAAGGTTTATTACGCCGACCCATCGGTTGATCACAGAATCAGTAGCGTACACGATCTCCTTTGTAACATTAGCAGTCCTTTCATTACAAAAGAAAGTTCCAATATGTCCGTATTCTGGATCCCCGATAAAATATACGATCTGTCCTGTTTCCAAGGATTATTATTACGAAGACGCCAAGAATAAAAAAAGAATGTCAAAAAGGGATTTATTTGAAGCCCTTTTGGTGACAAATGAGGTGGAATCGACGTCAGCATTATATCGTCTGGATTTAACGAAGGCATCGAATTTAGACGGACGCCTGTAGAAAGGAAATTCTGATAGGGGGTCGGTGTACAGTGTCACAGAGATTTGCAAGATGGAACTATGATCGATTATCTTACTGGCAATTTGTATTCGGCTTTTCTATCGCTTTACGTTCGAGCCTATTTTGAAAAGGTGGCTGAATAAATGATGACACATGGCCATCAGTCACAGCTCGCCAACATCGGCAGACTTTCGATATTTTCTCTTTACGTACACTGTGGATTTTTTTTTATTATACATTCCCGTGGGTACTAATACATACATGCAGGTATAAACAAGTACAATATACAATTTGTGATTTGTATTAATATTTTTCGGAGACATCATCTGCCTAGCCTTTTTTTCCAACTATATTTCTATATGTATAATTTCTATAATATTTCTATATTCTAACTATTATACTATATTTCCAGTCAAGTTGGATTCAGCTAAAAAGCGGAGGTTGGTATAAAACGAAGTATTTTCTTTTTGTCACTTGATAAGTTCGAAAATTAAAATCCAAGCAAATATAAAAAAAATTATACAAAATCTTGATTAAAAAGTGCTCTACGTACATGTACAGTAGATAGGTATAGAAAACCCTTCAATTTAAAAACCCATGCAGTAATAAAAAAAAAATCATTGATAAAAACCAAAACCAATAACGACCGGCAGGACATACATCCCTGTGGTAAGGCCCCTCTTTGAGAAGTGGCTGGAGAGGCGCCACGGCGTCCTTACCTTCCGCCTGACGCAGGTACTCGCCAGACACGGCTGTTTCGGGAGGTACCTGTTTCGGATTAAGCGGGAGGACACGCCCGGGTGTCAGCACTGTGAGGATCGCCCGGAGGACACGGTGGAGCATACGGTGGAGGTCTGCCCTGCTTGGGCGGAGCACCGCCGTGTCCTCGTCGAGGCGATCGGCGGCGGCAACCTCTCGCGTCCGGCCCTGGTTGAATCCATGGTCCGGAGCGAGGAGGCTTGGGAAGCGGTCACCTCCTTCTGCGAAGCAGTAATGCTAGC
>NDFZ01004522.1:79009-100591 GCA_002192655.3 Mamestra configurata
ACCGGACACGGCTGTTTCGGGAGGTACCTGTTTCGGATTAAGCGGGAGGACACGCCCGGGTGTCAGCACTGTGAGGATCGCCCGGAGGACACGGTGGAGCATACGGTGGAGGTCTGCCCTGCTTGGGCGGAGCACCGCCGTGTCCTCGTCGAGGCGATCGGCGGCGGCGACCTCTCGCGTCCGGCCCTGGTTGATCCATGGTCCGGAGCGAGGAGGCTTGGGAAGTGGTCACCTCCTTCTGCGAAGCAGTAATGCTAGCGAAGGAGGAGGCGGGCCGCGGAAGAAGTCATTTAATGATATCCCATCCTTAAAAAAAACAAAAGGACACACATCCCGGAATTAAAAGGTTATTTGCATTGTAAAAAAACTTTTTATGAATAGAAAAAAAAAAGTTGAAGCTTTCTTTATTTACCGACTCATACTTTTATCTTTATAATAATAATTAAAAACACTTTTACGTGTAACGGCTAGTGTGACAATGCTTGTTTGTTTTCAATGATTCACTGATCAACAGTCAAGTATATTTTCTTCTTTTGTCACATCACACTTATCACATCACATCACACTAATATTATAAAGGCGAAAGTTTGTGAGTGTGTGTTTGTTACTTCTTCACGCGCAAACGGCTGGACCGATTTAGATGAAATTTGGTATAGAGATTGTTTGAGTCCCGGGAAAGGACTGTTGAATGTTCCCTTGGGATAATTTTTGTCGTTCACGCGGGCGAAGCCGCGGGCGACAGCTAGTACAAAACAATGTAAAGATATGTTAGCAACTCTGTCTGTCTGTTACTTCTTCACGTCAATAGCTGACGATATTTGCATGTAATTTGGTACACGGGTAGAGCATGCCCTGGAATAAGACAGGATAATTTTCATCCCGAGAGAAGGTTCCTTTGGGATAATTTTTGTATTTGACGCGGGCGAAGCCGCTGCAAGAAGCAAGTAAAAATATATTTTAATTTAAAATAGGAGTGAGCCATATCCTTCCTGTGTCTTGAGGAAATGAAGATTCTTCGTTTAAAAATAATACAAAATTAGAATAACGTTTTAGCGCTTCGGGCGTAGTGGTTGTCGGCTACCAAGAAGATATTAACTATCTCCATTCTAGGTGTCGAGCCAAGAAAAACTAGATTTCAATAACTATTATCCTTTTTTATATTTAAAAATTCTCAATATTCTTAGGATTATGAAGTTTTGTTAAGCTGCTGGCAAATTTTTCGCAATTTTCTAAACATTTTTACCCACGAAGTTTCAAAGAAACAATTTTATGACAATGATTAACTATAATCATTATTTTCCAAAAGAACTTTTGGCGATTTACTCAGAGCGCTTACACACTGCATCCGATCTCAATTCGTAAAAAAACGGATATTCAAAACTCGGACCGAATTCGGATATTGCTTACGCACTAAACCGATATCTGATCCAAATCCAAGCTGCCCGATTTGAATCCCAAGTAATGCGAAAGCGTTTATACCAACAGTACTACAGCTACTTCATCATTATTATATAAGCCGAAAGACGTCCACTGCTGGACATAGGCCTCCCACAAGTGTCGCCACAATAACGGGTCCTGTGCGTCTTGCATCCATCGGCTACCCGCGACCCTCACCAGGTCATCGGTCCAACTTGTGGGAGGGCTTTCCAACGCTGCGTCTTCCGGTACGCGGTCGCCAATCCAGAACTCTTCGGCCCAATAGACCATCTGTTCTGCGAGCAATGTGCCCTGCCCACTGCCACTTCAGTTTGGCACTTCGGGTTTTGTCGGTAACCTTGGTTCTCTTGCGGATATCGTCATTCCTGTCATTCGATCACGCAAGGAAATTCCGAGTATTGCCCTCTCAGCTACTTTGCTCCGTCAATATTTCTTCCGAATTGAAGATTCACGGATGACGGAAAGAAATCGGCTGACGGAAGTCGGATCTAGTGCGTAAACTACCATCCAAATAGTTCTATGACTATTTCGGAACGTATTTTAATGAATTCGTATAGGAAGAAGTGCGTAACCGCTCTTACA
This sequence comes from Mamestra configurata, assembly GCA_002192655.3. Classification (NCBI taxonomy): domain Eukaryota; kingdom Metazoa; phylum Arthropoda; class Insecta; order Lepidoptera; family Noctuidae; genus Mamestra; species Mamestra configurata. The sequence goes on from NDFZ01004522.1 coordinate 81,029, forward strand.
GTTCAGGCTTCACGTCAACTTTTCATGGTCGTTAACGATTTCCTGCAGTAGTGCATTAGGGACGACCACGTCCCCTTCGTGTCCATTTTATTTTTGTCGTCTCATTCCAAAAGTTGCAACCATTATTAGATTACTAGCTAGCGCGACTTCGTAGGCGCATACCCCGTTTTAACCCGTTCCCGCATAGACTATAGCATTCCTCTTGAATGGTAGGCTATAATAAATAAAAATATTTTTCCAAATCCGACTGGTGGTAATTCCAAAGTTTAGCGTTCAAACAAATTAACAAACACTTTAGCTTTATTATATTATACTAGCTGACCCACGCAACTTCGTCTTCGTCACATTTTTCTTGAATGCTCGGTTCCTATAGGTCGTAGCGTGATTTTATATAGCCTTCCTCGATAAATAGGCTTCCCAAAACTAAAACATTTTTCCAATTCAAACCAGTAGGTCTTGGGATTAGCGCGTAGATCACGCGATTATTAAAAAATAGGGGTTAGTGATAGAAGGGTGAACATTTAGGGTTGTATATATTTTTAAATGCCACATTATAAAAAAATAAAAATTTTGTCCAGAAAAAAAAATTTAAGAGATGGACAACCCTTATCACCTACTGAATATGCATATACAATTTCATAAAAGTCGGTCAAGCCGTTTCAAAGGAGTATGGTAACTAACATTGTGACACGGGAATTTTATATAGAAGAAGATCTAGTATAGATGTTACAACCAAACTCCCTTTTGAAAACTACCTTCACCTCTCTTATTTCATACAAAACATACAATTATAATTGGTTAACTTATGTACGATGCGAGCTTAATCTAAAATTTGATTCTCAAGCAACAAATTTTATTTAATCCCCCATCTAAATCTTCTAAACGCTGATGTCGTTGCTCAACCTAGAAATTCATTAAAGCGCCGAAGAATTTCTTGGAAACTCACAAGTGCCTGAAGTGGTAATTCCATTCTTTTAAGTGTCAAATAATAGGTACCTAATTATTTCAGCGAGCATTCTTAAAACTATAAGTTCTCTAGCGAAAATATATAGGAGCTTGAAGAATATTGGATTTTTAATTGGTTTAAGTGACTAAAGGAACTCTAAACTATGCTGTGGTATATTTTGTGAAACAGTTTAAAGCCATCTTTACATTTGTACGTATTTTGTGCTAGACTCTATTGCTTTGAAGTTCAATGTTAAGCTTTTATTGAACTGCTGGGGAATAGAAAACTATATTTTGATAACTGGGTTTTTTACTCTTTTTTATATGGGTTTGCTCTTGACTCTAGTCTAGGTCATAGATATCAGAGACAAAGACGACGATAGAGCGAGCTAACCCAGAAGAAGCCTGTTCACACTAATTTTGAAGAGATTAGGGTTGTATGCGTTCGGAAACACAGACGCAGGCAGAGAGTTCCACTCCTTTGCTGTGCGCATTATAAAAGACGTTTGGAAACGTTAAGTACGTTTAGACGTTTGTTTATTATTTAATAATATTTGCACGAACTAATATCTTACTTGTTATTACTATTTTAATGCAAAAGTCTGGATGGATGTTTGTTACTCATTCACGCCGGAACGGCTGCATAGATCTGGATGTAATTTAGCACAGAAACAGATTATAGTGCGAAATAGCATATTAATATGGTCTCTTAGGATAATTTCCGACATTCATGCCGCTGGCAAAAGCTAATATCTATATTTAAGATAACAACGTACTTATGTACAAAAACAAAATACACCTAGGCGTCGAAGTACTTTTCCACATTGATGTCATCCGGAAACGTGTCTAAAAGACTGGCAGTATTGCCAAGGTGAGTAATGCTAATTATCTGGTCTGGTCTGGTTGTGAATTATATAGAATATCTAACATCAATATATTGTATATATAATTCATCCGTTAAATGGGATATGCGCGTACGAAATCGCGGACAAAAGCTAGTAGAGAACTAAAAAAAATCGCATTTATTCATATATGGTACTTCTTGATGATGTTAGAACATAAATCCGTAATTCAAACACGTGATGAACGTAAAAAATATTGTTGTATTTTACTAACTGTTTACCGAAATAACATAAGAAAGTGTTGCTTTGTTTTTTCTTGATGTTAGAACATAAATCCGTAATTCAAACACGTGATGAACGTAAAAAATATTGTTGTATTTTATTAACTGTTTACCGAAATAACATAAGAAAGTGTTGCTTTGTTTTTTCTTGATGTTAGAACATAAATCCGCAATTCAAACACGTGATGAACGTAAAAAATATTGTTGTATTTTACTAACTGTTTACCGAAATAACATAAGAAAGTGTTGCTTTGTCTTTTCTTGGTTACTCAAATTATGTACGAAGGTTATAATAATTTAAAGTCTTCATAATCAGCTATATTGATTACCCAAGACTAAACGAGTACTCCATCAAAGTAAATATTACTTTAAAAATAAACCCATAACCTCGTTATTAGATCAACAAACATAAATCACTCAGACGGGATTTAATAAAATTAATGACATTACAAGTTCGAAACTCGTCTAATTGTGGAAAACAACTTCGTAGCGCGGCAATTTCCTCCAATATTGCATTAAAATTTTTGAAGAAACGGCTTTTTTGTGAATTTCCTAGTTGAAATTGGCAGCTGCATAGGAATTGCCGGCAAATATTCATTTTGTATCGCATTGCGCTCCCGACTGTAAGGTATGAAATGACACAGGTGTTTTGAAAACACCGCAATTGGAAATTTTCATAATCTCATCCTGGGGTTCTCTCTAGTTTTATTTTTCTTTGTTGATAACGGAATGTTTTATCCGGTTGCCGATCTGAATATCAGTTGATTTGTTGCAGGGGTTCCCAAACATTTAATACTGCGACTCCCTTTGAGCGTTTTCATTTTTTTGCGACGCCCTTTTAAAAAAGATACCTACGGGAGCTCCGTTTGACAAAACGAGAAGTTACGTTCAATAAAACTGATGAACTTACTTTTCTGATAAAATACAATGAAAAATACGGTTAGTCCCCCTATGCTCTAGTCCCTTTTTGCTCGACTCGAAAAATACCTACAAAAAAGTTTCGCTATGCATGCAATTGTTCGATTCTACGTAAACAATGGAACGTACAAATGGAAAGAAGTGTTTGAATTCAAGTTAAAAAAAATAGCGCTTTTCGTATATTATGCGTAAGCGTCTGTAAGTTAAAAATTGTTTTGAATCGTTCTGAAAATCAAAAAAGTCAAAGTGACAGATTAGGACACCCGAATTTCAGAGCAATATTCTAAGTTAAGAAATGTTTATGAATGGAGCTGTAAGTCAAGGACCCACAATATTTAACGAAGTCTGCAAACTCCGTCACAGATCCTATCTTACTAATATTACATATAAATGCGAAAGTTACGATGTTTGAGTGTTTGTTACGCACTCACCGGCTAGACGGATCAGAATGAAATTTGTTACACAGATAGTTAAAATCCTGAATTAACATATAGACGAAGATAACGCAGAAAACTAGTAAAATTTAAAAGATTACGCTGTTACCGTTTTCTTTATCACTGCCCGCGAATGTGATTTCGTGCATAGCGAAAGTTTTTAATTGATATTTTACGAGTCGAGCATAGCGGGACTAGAGCATAAGGGGATTAACCGGAAAAATATTTATAAAAATAAATGTTCGACACTAAATTTATTGTAAACTTAGCAACAGATTAGAATTAGAGTGAACAGGCTTCTTCTATGTAAGCTCGCTCCATCGTCGACTTTGTCTTTGTCATCTATGACCTAGACTAGAGTCAAAAGCAAACCCAATATGGGTTTACAAATAAAAAAAAAAAGATCTTGAACAGTTTTTTTTTTGCATAAAACCTTTAAAAATAGGAAAACACAGGAATTATTTTCTCCATTTCTGTTGTTTACGATACTTTACCTTTGGGAAGGCACCGCGACTGGCCCCCTGTGGTGGTGAATGCCTCTTTGCATTCAGTCCGCTAACGTGCCACAACTCACCTTAAATATTAAATTAAAGATTCACATTATATTATAATTTCTCGAAAATACCATGAACATCTTACACATGTACATAACTATCTTACATAATGTACATTACTATCTTTAAACTATTTTCTTAAACTTTTTACATCTACTTTAAATGAGCTCGTGGCTAAAGAATAACAATCGCACGGGGCGATCAAGTTTAAGCAACGCTTGCCAAGGTTGGTCTATGGATGGGTGACCTCCGGGCCTCGGAAAGCACGTTAAGCCGTTGGTCCCGGCTGTCATTTGTAGATCTTTGGCAGTCGTTACGGATTGTCAGAAGCCAGTAAATCTGACTCCAGTCTTGCCAAGAACTACCGTGTTACCCAGTTAATGGGCTGTGGGACTGGAAGCCGACCCCAATATAGTTGGGAAAAGACTAGGCAAATGAAAAAAAATGATTTACATGTACTTAACCTAAGTATATACATATTCAAAAACAAAATTCACTCAGGCGTCGAAGTATTCCTCCGCATCGCGATCATACGGAAACGTGCCTAGAAGACTGGCAGCATTGCCACGTTGAATGGCAATGCTAATTTTTAGAGCAAAGAACGAGCCAGCCCTCTGGTCACGTAAAGTGTCGATCAGTCGGCGAGATATGTCCAAGATTCACAAGATTAGGTATATTTTATACCTAAGTCGGCCATGTGTTATGTGTGGAACGCGATTATGATTTTGTTAGGTGGCTCACTGTCCGGTCACAACTAGACTCGGATCAATGGCACGTTGTGTTCCACGCGCACCTCAAAGAGATGTCAGCATAGGAGACGGGTCCCGCTAGGGCCAGTGCCTGCCAGGGTTGCGGAATTTTTTCGAAAGAGTCACCGCGGCCCTGGAACGCAAAGGGCTTTAGAAGGAACACACGGATGGGTTTTAGGCAGTTAGTAGTAGCTCCAACCAGAGCGGAAGAAGTCATTTGATGATTTCTAATACTTAAAAAAAAAGTGCAAGTGATTCCCTGAAATAATAACATCAGTTACATTTCAATCATCAATGTTTATAGTATATAGTATTTCTATAACGTGAGAGTAAATAATAGCTAATATTTGATCCATCTTGTATCCCGATGTTCGCTCGCAAGCCAGATCAAGCCTCAAATATCTTCATTCGTGAGCTTCCGTTTATACAAGACTAGTGGCCCGCCTCGGCTTCACCCGGATGTATATTTTTTTTTTTCAATTTTTTTTTTCTTAATAATCTTCTCCTTACAATAAAAAACACAACAAATAAAGAATTAACGAAATTAGTTAAGCCGTTCACGCGTGATGCCGTGACCAAGGGAAAAAGGGATTAATTTTTAGATATATAGACTAGTGGTCCTGACAGACGTTGTCCTGTCCGAACGTTTGCTTTGTGTCTGACGAAAAATTATAGAAATCGATTGCAGCACCACCTACTGGGTCCAATTGTAAATCTAAACCATTCTCGAATCCCCTTGAACACTCACAAAAAATTTCATCAACATCGGTCCAGCTGTTTAGGAGGAGTTCAGTGACATACATGCGTACACAAGAAATAATTATATTAAGATAGTCAATACGTTTTTAACTTACCAGGATAAGAGAAAAATAATATTGATAAACAAAGGAAGTAAAACAAGTTCCTTTTCAAGCAATCGGATGTAGTTGGGGTTTCAGTTGAATGACAGATTTGATACCACCGTTGAGTGACTTGTTCGACTTTGAGTCGTTTTTCGTGGTTTTTCATGCAAGTATTTTTGTATTTCCTGAGTGAGTCACATTATGAAACTGTCTCTCCGAACCCTTTATTTTGATACCCCAAGTCGCTATGTCAACGTAAAAAATACGAATTAATTTACCTGAAGGCAGTCGCAATTTTTTTTTAATTCACGTAACCTTCCAATGCTTCTGTCCCTTCCGCTCTTCATACTTCATTAATTGTTCCCTTCTTCTGGAGAACTCGTACAAAAAAACCGACTTCCAAATAAAAAACACTACAGAGAGAGTGAGAAAAAATAACTTTAAATTTCGGAAGTCGGTGTTTTTGGTAGTTTTTTCGTTTTTTGACATACTATTGGGAATATCGAAAAACATTTTTTAATTCATTGTAAACAATTAAACTTTCAATAGTTTTTTTTTTAATTTTTCAAACTAGACAAGCAATGTTGCACCGGCTCCAAATCACAGAGCTGTACCCATAATAATAAAATAATACCTCTTTTTTCTTTTTTAGCACGGCTAATCATCAAATGACTCCTTCCGCTCTAGGCAGAGTGGAAAAGAGTGTACTATATTATGTACTCTTAGTCTCTTACTGACTAAAACCCATCCGTGTTCCTCCTAATGCCCTTTGCGTTCCAAGACCGCGTTGACTCTTTCGAATTAATTTCGCAACCCTGGCAGGCTCTGGCCCTAGCGAGCCCCGTCTCTTATGCTGACATACATTGACCCGGGCCTGGTGGTAATCGAACAGCGAGCCACCCAACGCTCGCCGTCCGCAGGCCCGCGCCTACGGTGGCCGGTGATCGCCCTGAGACTTCCGACACCCGAAGTTAAGATATAACTACGTCTGCGTCATTGATACAACAACACACGAACAGTGCTAACGCATTACAACCTATATTATGCAATGAAATCTTCACAATCAATATCTAATCGAATATTCATAACTTCACAGCTACATGCCCATAAATTCATGTACCTAAGCAGCTATCGGAATGTATTGCGTCGCGCGATGAATCTCCAATACTATTGTTACTGTTAACACCGTCAAAATCCGGCTTTCACACTAATGTGTTTATTTATAAACGATTTCCTTCCACCCTTTGTGGAAAATGTACCGAAAATATTCTCGGGACGGTATCGCAGCGTATGGATGGGTAAATTAATAATTCATAATTGAGTACGTAATATGTTGACTTTTTATAATAAAATCTCACTATCATTTCCAACTAAATTCTATCAGGTCTCAGTAAAGCCAAGTACTGCTTACGCATACAGTTTACGGAATTTATATGAACGAATTAACATTTTGGGATTAGGGATTCAGGAGTACAGCGCAACTTACTATTTAAGAGCGTTTACTTATCTGTTTCATACAAACTTTCAATGTTATTATTTTTGTTTTTGTTTATTATTTTTTCGTAAGTGGGAGCAGCGACGGCGGAATGTGTCATTTAAAAATAACACATTCCGCTTTGGCTGTAGTCACAAATCTTGACCACTTACATCAAAGTACACTATTATTTACAATTGATTTATGTTTTAAAAAAATGTCTCCGGGTTATTGTAAACACATTAGTTTATAATAATTGGTGTGAGATCGTTAACTATTTTTCCCATTTTTGGATGGGATTAACTGTATTTATAATAATCTGCCAGTGTCTGTGTTTCCTGATGGCTACAACCTGGGAGTCTTTAAGTCAAGAGTGAATAGATTACTTCTAGGCAAACTTCATCTTCGACCACATCATCGCTTACCATCAGGTGAGATAGTGGTCAAACGCGCGCCTATCAATCGTAACAAAATATATCTGAGAATCCAAACAAGTGACATTCAAAGGCAACACAAGTGTCAAAACGTCATAGATGTATGGGATTGACAGACTGTCAAAATGTCACGTTATCAATGCTGTTTATTTTGGCATTTCGACACTCGGATTGGCTGAAATATTGGCAGTTGTTCACAATACAATAATCGAGAGTTTGTAAGAGAGAAGAGTGTAAATAAAGATTTGGAACAATCTTACGTTGTTTGCAATAATCCGGTGACATCAATAATTATATGAGTCGAAGCGATTCCGGTCACTATTATATTCCCTATGTTTTCACTCTCGCTGTATAATACAGAAAAGGGGATGTGTAGGGATGATAATACCATAATGGGAAACGGCTAATGTTGCGTGAGGGTGCATTTTCGAATGCACTTGTATTATAGATGGATTAGTTGCGATTTTGTGCCCACTTTATAGGTAAAACGTTTATTTAGTTGGAGTAAACTTGTTCTCATTGTCTTTTTTTTGTCCGTGTGTGGCATCAAATCAATGATTCTCCTTTGTTATTTTGATTTAAAGGCTAGAGAGCGGCATGTCATTTAAAAAGGGTCTCGTGTGATTTTGCTTGCATCGGTAACTTAAATAAACATAATAATTTAGGTACTGGTTTCAAACAAATGTGTGAAAAGACTATTTTCGACCGATGGTGATTTCATTTTTTTTTTTTCAGATTTCATAGTCTTTATCTTGCTTTCAGACTACATTCTAAGGTCTCACTTTAAGAGTTTTGTCAATGTAAAACATTTTATTCGGGTAAACAGCAGCAGCAACGGCGGATGTAGTGGACGAGCGTCGGCTATATGGAAAATACTTTCATAACCAGTTAGGCAAACAAAATCTGCGAAATGAGGTGTTATAAACCCGTTAGATAGCAAATGTGAGTCCGATGTCCTTGTTCAGCCGGCCTATTCTGTAAACATGTCGAAGTGAAGGCTTGGTTGAAGTGATCACGAGGTGAGCTGTCAATCTATATAATCAAGATGGAATGACAGCTCACCTCGTCATCACTTCACCCAAGCCTTCACTTCGACATGTTTACAGAATCGACCAGCAGAACATGAACCACTTGCAGTGACCCAAGGGCCCATTCCCATTACAACCGTAAAACGTCAAATGCTGGATAAAACTTTCAATCATTTATTTAGTACCTACCCAGATCTATTACTGCGTCATTCGGCGGTTTTTATTGTGGTGATATTTGCGTGGTATCAAGTATCAATTCTTAGAAACCTATACTGAACCACTCGGATTCGTCTCTCTGCTCATCCACTAAGACAAAGGATTTTTACAACGCAATACACTTACGGAACCAATTTGTAGAAATCAATGTCCAGACGTTTATGCCGTGTATCCGATTGTACCTGATTACAGAAAACTGGAGGTGGTATAATTTATCCATCCATTATCCATCCGATACTATTGCACCATCCCATCTTCCTAGTTCATCGTCTTTAGGTTGAAGGGTTGAAACTCTCGGGTCTTAGGGTCCGAGTGCACATAACTTGTTTAAAGATCTCTCAAGGCGCTTAGTTGACACTTCACGTGACTCAAGGGCTGGCTTTTACCTTGGTCAAAGAATAAGCATTGCCATACAACGTGGCAATGCCGCCAGTCTTTTGGGTACACTTCCAGTAGACAGCGATGCGGATGAATTTTTTGACGCCATATTTTAGGGTTAATTTAGTTAGGAGTTTTTATTTTTATTTCTAGTGTATATAGTTAGTTAAGTAATTATGGAATACATTAGAGTTTCAACAAAAAATTTTTATTTGGAAGTCGGTTTTACTACAACGCTTAATTGGCTAGAATGTGGATTCTGTCTGGAATTTAAAATTTTATGGTGTGTTTCAAAGTTAAAACATTGCCTAATAATTATCGTGCACAATGTAGAAATTGTTTGTGTGAAATGTTGCAAACTGCACCTACTTGAGTTCATTTTCCAAATAGGATATCATTAAAGCATGATAATTCCGATTCAAGGTGTAAATATTTTTCACTCTGACTAACTCATTGTCTACAAACGAAGAAGAAAAAAAATAGTGACAGATTATGATGCAGAAATAATTTATTTTACAAGATATAAAATTCTAACTTACATAAGTCATGAACTTAGCATTAAACAAACATAATTTAAACTTAATCAAGCAGTCAGTCGTGCATAACATGCCAAGGAAAATCCTCAATTATTTACCATGTATAACTAGCTCCTGAGCCTTTGACCGAGAAATGAGAAAGTAAGGAAGCTTACGAGTAAGTAATAGTAGTCTTAATTGGTCGGGATTCAATAACAGGCATATGAGAAGAATACGATGACCCTGAAGTTACGTATTTGGTTTGGTCAAAAACTGGCGTGGAGTATGAGACTGAAGAAGAAGCCACGATAGTTTTAGTTAAAGGAACAGAATGTGCAGTATATGATACTGGAACTGATACCTATCTTTAACATCTCACACTTTGTTGTAATTTGACCTATATTTACAAATAAAGCATTCTTATTCTGATTTTGATTTAGCTGTGCTTTTTTTCTTGTAAGTAGCCAATGACTTTTTCTCATTATTGTTTTTTTATCATCGTCCTTCTTGTGGTGGTCTGAATGAGTTCTAAGTTTGTCCATCTATTTAAATGGGACCTTATATATCATCAATTTGATTTAAACCAAGTAGGCTGACCGTGAATGTCCAGCTAATATTAAAAGCAAACCTATTTTTCAAGCAAACAATTCTTATGCAATGGATCCACATTGCATAATAATTGTTTCAGAATCATTTTGTATCAGGTAGTCCCTAAATGCCGCATCAACTATTTTGCAGTTCCATCTACTCCTTTCTTTTCCCAATAGTAATGTAACCTGGTGAAGGCGCCATTTCTGTAGCATCTGTTCAATTTTCCCGCTTTACTAGATTTTGTTTCGACACAGATAGGAAAATGTGCCTACGGATATTGGCGCTATTCTCATTATGATAAAAGGTTCAATACTGGGATACCTTTGTTGTTTACTCGTTTCTGTGTTTGTCTTTTTATTTGATTTGGTACTATGTTAAGAATAGGTCCTTACCTTGTCAAATACTGATCTAATTGAATTGTGGGCGTGTAGTACTTGAGTTTATTTTTGACTGCTGAGGCGGTGGATTTATTTGGAATACTAAGAACATTTTTTTTTAGTTTAAATTAAAAGTAAAGGTAAACCAAAACTGCATTGTTTTATTAATGTATTCCTTCGCAATATAAAACATAATTCCTTCTGCGACTGTGTATTTGTTACATGTTTACGTCTGAACGGAGTTAGATGAAACTTGGTGCACGAGTAGATCATGACCTAGATTGGGACATGGTATACCCTTGTGGTGTAAGTGTTGTCTTTTACGTGTTCGTTTCCTTTGGTTAAAGACTTTGCATATTAATGAAACAGAGGTAGCACTCCTAAAAAGATTTGTTACTTCAGGTGGCAAATTTTTGAGTTCATTAGAAGGTAACGTTAACATATTTTGAAAGATTCCATCAGGTTTTTTTTCTATTCACAGCATTTGTAAATAAAAATACAATGTATTTTCGACGAACAACAATATAATTAAAGAAAACGAAAGAAACAGGTGTCTAAACGAAGTTTACAAATCACCTTGTTTCTATGTAAATAATTTAAGTTGCTTTAAACTACTCCGTTTGTGAAAATAAGACGTATTGTCTCTAAATTTACTACAAAAACTTTTTCTGCTTATCAATTGGCCAGATTGTCTTGGACATTGCTCATTCAAAATGCAGTTTGAAGTTTCTTCACACCAACCGCAGTTGAATCTTTTGTCTAAAGCTTGACATTCCGTGCAGTCACTTGCCATGAGCTCGCACTTGTACACCACCATCAGAACCATATTAGAATGGGGCTCTGCACCGCCCCACAGCAGTCGTACGTAACCAAAACTTATACTTCGTTCAATTCTCAAAGTTGCCGTATCACAGAACAGTTTACTGTCACCGAGTGAACCTTTCAATGTAAAAATCGATCGCTCTAGATGTATTTCACACACTATATCCCGTTTGTAAAGTGTTAAGTCGTCTATTCTCAAATTCAGTTTGATGAACCGCCTTATATTAGCTGGAACAAATATAGGATCTGGATACACAATTTCAGTACAAAATCTTGTTGGAGAATTCTTGCGGTAGGCTTTATCGAGGAGTATTTTCTGAGGACAATGAAGACTTGCATAGTGCGTACATCCGATATCATGGCACCAGTCACAGACGGTACCCGCCCTCTTACAATCGCAACATCTGCTGAAAGCGGTACAGTAATCCTGGACTGTATCTATTTGATATATTTGTGTGTCATGTGTTTTGGTTAACTTAATGTATGTGAAAATAATCCAAACCATTATAATAGAGTTTAACATTGTCCTTATTATCTGCTAGTACACTTGACGTCCCTTTACACCATAGGTATATGCCCTTCCTGAAAAACAAGTAGTTATGTTATTAGTCGATTGAAAAAATACTACTAAAACTCTACAAATACTTTTTCTCCCTACGGTTACAAAATTGATGCCATTGATTGTCACTGTTAAGGTGGTTTTACACTGGCGATGCGAGGCGTGGATGGGATGGGCGATAATTTAAATTTGTATCCACGCCCTGCCCGTATTTAGTGTAAAAGGGGTAGATGCGCGTGGGTGTGCCAGGCGAGAATTGAAATATTTGTTACTACAATATTGAATTTTATTGCTGGAAGATTTGAGTATTTAATCATTTTGTAAAACGGATATACAAATCTTGCACCGGCCATCGAAGACCAGCGCGGTCTCTCTTCGTCAAGCGCTAACTCGCGCTGGCACGCGCCGGCTCACTCCAGCCATCGCGAGACATCGCTGCGTATTATACTCTGCGATGGACATCTTTCAGTGTAAAAAAGTAAGCGTGATTTCAATTCTCTCCCATCCCATGCACGCCTCGGCTCGCCTGTGTAAAACCACCTTTAGAGTTAATGACTAACTACCTAATAACAGTCGTTCAAGTCAATCTTCAACGCTTGCCGCGGTCGTACCCTTGAAGAGTTACTAATCCTTACATGTATCTTCCGTGCCCAGAAAAGCATGATGACGGTCCCGACTGCCTTTTGTACATCTTTGTCAGTCATTACGGTTATTCAGTAATCAGAAAAATTTACACTAGTTTTGCCAAAGAAAAACGTGTTTACCAGTTACTGGATTGTGGAACAGGCTGCCACTCTATGTACGAACGCCAACACATCAGACTACCCGAAACTGTCAAATTTTCCCAATCATTCTTGAACCTAATCTAGCGATAAAGTTGAAAATCTATTGGAGTAATTTGACAGATTATTGTAGCTTGATGTGCTGGCATCTGTACAAAACTTATATTCAACTGCCGGCCCCAACATAAATAGGAAATGCTACGCAGTAAAGAAGATTGTTAAAACATCGGTACCAGAAATATCAATTAAGGGACATTTTGGCGTTTTACGTAAATGAACCTTACGTTAACTGTCGTAGGAACATTTTGGCATCTTGGGTAAATGTCCCTTACCTTAATTGATACTTCTGGTATCGACATATCACTAAAGAACAATGGCCACTCGGCTAACATGCTTGGATTAGTAAAATCTAACAAAACGTAACTAGATGAAACATAAATATGTCGTTTCATTCGTCTTTATAAATATAACTAAGTACGGCCTTCAATATATTTTCAAAAGGTCGGAGAATCGTGTAACTATGAAATTTGATTTTGAGGTTATGTTTAAAGATTCTCAATCCGTAGCATTTATTTTTTCTACTCTATGATAAGAAGAGTTCACGCCAGATAAGTCTAAATCAGAAAAATAACAGTAAATCACACAGAACACCAAAGAGTATAATAATAATATGGGAGCAGAACACAGTCGTTGCCAAAACTACAACAACACGGTCAGCGCGTCAATTTTTTGTTTAGATATAATAGGGAAATCGATCGATTACGTCCCCCCGGACGTAATCGATCGATTTATGACACTGTCGAGTTTTAGATGTAAAATGATTAGTTTTTTTATTTNGGGGGGACGTAATCGATCGATTTATGACACTGTCGAGTTTTAGATGTAAAATGATTAGTTTTTTTATTTAATTCATTGCTTTATAACATATAGAAAAAGTATGGACAACTCTAGTAACGTAAGTGATTAAGGATGCGTTCGAAGTTCGATATTTTATACTGCGTTCTGATAAATCAAGCAGTATTTTTTTCATAAGATTTACTATATTTTCCCAGCTTTAATAAATAAACAAAGAAATCCAATAATTACATTTGCAATGCACTTCATATTGGTGACAGTTTTATCTCGGTACCAATTTCTGTTTTTTCCTAGTCTAAAGTGACCATTGCTCTTTCAAAAGCTGAAGCTACTTACAAAATATTGAATTCCAACAAAAATCAACACTACTTACAAGTAACTCTATCAGAAAAATAATTTTTACTAAATATATTTAGCTGTGTCCCTACTATTTATAACTTTCGAGAGGTATATGTTTTCAAATAGGACCATTGTAAACAAAAAGTGAGTTGATCAATGATTACGTCCGTATAAAATGATATCACTATTATGAATATCTTATTGTTTGGAAGGTACGTTGTGTGTATTTACGTACGCGAGAGTCTTTAGGACTCCGTACTCGTAGAGTGAAAATCTGGGAGGACACGGTGTAGCATACGGTGTAGCTCTGCCCTGCCTTGGCAGAGCTCCGCCGTGTCTCGTCGAGGCTTTCGGTGGCGGCGACCTCTCTAGTCCGGTCCTGTTTAAATCCGTGGTCTGGAGCGAGGAGGCATGGGAAGCGGTCACCTCCTGCTAGCGAAGGAGCAGGCGGACCGCATGAGGGGAGACAAACCTCGGCCCAGCCGCCGCAATAGAAGAAGACGCCCCGGGCGTCGGGAGTCGCAGGGCGATTCCCAGCCACCGTAGGCGCGGGCCTGCGAACGGCGAGCGTTGGGTGGCTCGCTGTCCGATCAGAACCAGGGGCCCTACTATGAAGTCTTAAAACGATCATGATTCCGCTCTAAGAGGGCGAATAGCACTACCAGTTACATCATCGGAATTGGATGGCATTAGCACGTCATAGTAGGGTTGCAGGCCTGGGTTGACGGCGCGTTGTGTTCCACGCGCTCCTCAAAGAGGTATCAGCATAGAAGTCGGGGCCCGTTAGGGCCAGAGCCTGCGGAATTTGTTAGTTACTTTGAGCAGCCATTTTTATTTTTAAGATACTAATTTCTCAAAAACGCCCATACAAGCTTTCATCCCCTATGTCAACCCCTCAAGCCCTTTTCTCACAACAAAAGGTAGCCTATGTCCTTCAAAGTCTAAACTATTTCTGTAATGATCATCAGAATCGGATCAGCAGTTTAGGCGTGAAAGCGTAACAGATAGACAGACAGACAGAGTTACTTTCGCTTTTATAATATTANCGCAATAGAAGAAGACGCCCCGGGCGTCGGGAGTCGCAGGGCGATTCCCAGCCACCGTAGGCGCGGGCCTGCGAACGGCGAGCGTTGGGTGGCTCGCTGTCCGATCAGAACCAGGGGCCCTACTATGAAGTCTTAAAACGATCATGATTCCGCTCTAAGAGGGCGACAGAGCCATACATAGCGAATAGCACTACCAGTTACATCATCGGAATTGGATGGCATTAGCACGTCATAGTAGGGTTGCAGGCCTGGGTTGACGGCGCGTTGTGTTCCACGCGCTCCTCAAAGAGGTATCAGCATAGAAGTCGGGGCCCGTTAGGGCCAGAGCCTGCGGAATTTGTTAGTTACTTTGAGCAGCCATTTTTATTTTTAAGATACTAATTTCTCAAAAACGCCCATACAAGCTTTCATCCCCTATGTCAACCCCTCAAGCCCTTTTCTCACAACAAAAGGTAGCCTATGTCCTTCAAAGTCTAAACTATTTCTGTAATGATCATCAGAATCGGATCAGCAGTTTAGGCGTGAAAGCGTAACAGATAGACAGACAGACAGAGTTACTTTCGCTTTTATAATATTGGTATAGAAGTATGGATTATAAATAAGCAAACAGTGAATATTGTCGTAAGTATTATTTCACTTCTAGATTCACCTTCAACTTTCAGATTTAAATGTGACTTCGAGTATGTTGTCATGTATTTTAATCACTTTTTAATAAGTCTCCGCTGTCTATCCGTCCGTCTGTCTGTCAGTAGGCGGTATCTCAAGAACCGTAATAGATAGACAATTGAAATTTTCACAGAGAAACTATTTCTATTGCCGCTATAAAAACAAATAATAAAATAAAATTAAGTTAAAGGGGCTTCCATACAAAGAACGTGTTTTTTTTTAGTTTATGGTACGGAACTACGAGTATTTGTGTTAGCACTTGGCCGGTTTGTGTTACTTGGCCTGGTTTTTAATCTTTAGCTTGCAGTTGCGACAGGTTTTAAATAGAAATTATTATGTTAATTTACAATCATTAATAATTCAAAAAATTAAATTTATCTGGTAATTGATAAATTGGTCCTTTGTATACTTAGTAAATTTTAAACGTATACCACTTACCATAATTTTCACAAGTCATCCTGTTTCGTATCCAATTAGATTGACTAAGACATTTCGCTTTACTCACACATTTGGCTATTGAATCACACCATCCGCATTCATAAACGGCTGGAATTGTTCTACATAATTCACAGTTTGAGGCCAATACTTCACAATTGTACACAATCAACGGAACTTCATTTGAATATGGTTGAGCTCCTCCCCAAATAAGAGTTAGAGTACCTCTATCCGTCTCACCATACAGCTTAGCATGAGAGTTCAAAACAACAGGATAACAATGCACGACATCATTTACTATCAGTCCTTTTAGATGAGTAGTCCTCTCGCCAACCTTGAGCTGGCAAATAATTTCCTTATTGTACAGTGCTGGATCTGGTATGTAAAGTTGTACTTTTATCTTTGTTAATTCCCCACCTGGGACTGCTATAGGGCCTTCGTGTTCGATGTGAGGACAAGCTTTTAGTTCGCCGGTTATATTAGATTTATCCGCTTTAGTTTCAGCGTAGGGACAGAGATATTCAGGACTTTCCGTACATCCATAGTTATGACACCAGCCACATGGAAACCATAAGCTTTTCACACATTCATAGCAATTTTCAAAAGAACGGCAATAAGTGCTCGGATCTTTCATGGATGTATGATCATCATTATTGTTGTAAAGCTTCATTGATTGCAGGAAACTTTTGATTCTGGTCATTTCATCGGATCTTAAAACGATTTTGTCTTCAGTCAATTTCCTAATATGTTCCATCGCTTTTGCATCCAATGCTTCCATTTTCCTTAAAATGAGAATGAAAAGTAAAGTTCCGAAAAACATTATGGTCACTGTTCGAATGATTTTATACCAATACGAGCTCATCAAGAAATTTCCTCGTTTTATACCTGACACTGACACATTTCTTGTTATTTCCATTGGTGTTTGTTAAATAAAATATTTTTCCCCGAGGTTCAATGGGTCCTGCTATTATTAGTAATAATACATTTTTGATTGTCTTTCGATTTCTATGAATCATATTTGCGTTCAGTGGGACGATTTTTCTATTGTTATTTTAAAACATTCGCACGATCTATTGTTTATACATAAATGCAGGTTGTGTTGGACGGAAACGTTACTCAGTTAGTTCTTTATCTTGACGGATTCTTGTAACCTCGGATTATATGAGTAGAGTTTAAATTGGACGTGGACAATTTAGTTTATCCAATTTGCTCCAAAAAGAGTTCATCATTTCGGCCGTCACACACAAGCAATCAACTTTGAGGCCATAATAGCTACATACGGTACGGATTTTGGTTCAGGTCAAGCGGGTTAACGTAGAAGCCGATGGTATCGTATCGTTGTATTTTAGCAGTAACAACACGTTACTTAATACTTAATACATAGGTGTCTCGATGTAAGGAAAAAAAACAAGTGAAAACAAATTAACACTTCAAATAGACAAAGTTGGGAAATCTCAAAGAAAAAAAACAAGTTTGTTTTTTTTTTTTTTATTTTATTACGGACTAGTTTCGCCAACGTTATTGGCGCCTATTCTATATCTATTCCTCGTCCATACCAGTTCTCGCTTAACATGCCTCTCGTACTTTCATGCTTCGGTTTAATTTTATTTGGAACAGGACACTGGTAGAGACGAAGTTACAGCTGTCTGTGACAAACTTTTAAATAACAGAACTGAATTTAGTGCCATGTTGCTAGAGAGATGTAACGAAGAAGTTTCTAGCTTAGTACATACTAGACGAAATTCTAAAAGCTGTTAATCTGGGCATCCGTTTGTGTCGAAAATAGAATTTGCTCATAAAAAAGCATGAATACCGTTGAGCTTGCAGTATCGCGCGTTGTTTACTATATATTTAACAATATTCTGTAATACATCCATCACAATCAAGACTAAGACTTTATAAAAAGTGAGTATGTTTTTTTTTGTAATTTTACCTTCAAATCGGACGTCATCCCATGCAAAGCAAAGCACAAAGTATAAAATAACTTTAATTTTGGAAGTCGGTGTTTTTGGTTGTGTCTTGGTATAATTTAGTGCTTTTTATTTGGACGTCGGTTGTATTTTTTTGTTCCATCTATGCGTTTTGGCCANTGCTTTTTATTTGGACGTCGGTTGTATTTTTTTGTTCCATCTATGCGTTTTGGCCATCTACCAGCTCCATCCTCAAATCAGCTCCATGTCATATATATTGCATTATCACGCGATATACAAATGCGTACAAAATTTCAGCTCAATCAAAAACCGGAATACAGAATATAATGAAAATAAATTTAAATTAGAGAATAAACCCGTAAACCAAATGCAGGTACATATTTTTTTCTATAATTCAGGTAATAAACCCAATACAATATTATAATTGAATTAATGATATGATAAAAATATAAACTATTTATTGATCATCATCGTAGTTACCTATATGTACTATTAATAATTGTACTTGACAATATCATGTTACCGAAATCATTATTGTCTAGGTTGTTATCCACGAAAACCCTGTTATAAAATCTACCAAACATCTGTGAACTGGCGGTCCAAAGTCAAAGTCAAAGTCAAAACGTTTATTTCAATTAGGCCATTAAACGGCACTTTTGAACGTCATCGTTTACAGTTCAGTAAAATAACAATTTTACATTAATAAAGTGACTCTACTGTCCATTCGGAAAGGTAGATTCTTATGGAGAAGAACGGACAAGAAACTCCATAGTTACTCTTTTCAAATAATGATTTTACAAAATTTAGTATACAAAAATTAATTTAATATTATGTGAGGACGATGCACCCAGAGTATGCTACTTAAAGAGCAAAGTATCACCAGCAGAGGTAAACTTATTAATTTCCTAAAGAAATTTAGGTAACCAGCACCATAAGGTCCACCCAGCAGTTCTTCTAATAACATCTAAACTGACTTCAAGACTACGAGCTTTAGATGTGGCGGCATGCCACGTGCTATGTGCCGTGAATGTTGAGACATCTATTCCGCATTGTTCTAATACCGACTTAGTCCATCGGCTTAGAGTTTGTGTGCCGACCACATTGTGTGGTTTTCTAAAACTTATAAAAAGATCATTCTGTTTACCACGCAAACTTTTAGACTTTTCTATATATTCAAGTAACGTTTTACAAGAACATATAAAGGTACAAGTTCGTAGCCGACTGCAAAAAGGAGCAGCAAACCACGTGTCGCCGCGTAGCACTGGTTTCTTGATATTTCTATGAAAAAGCGGCAGGCGACGTGTCGCTAGCTACGAAAGGTATTTCATAGAAATACATAGAAACCAGTAGTGTCGCAGCGACACGTCGTCTGCTGTCTACTGTCTGCAGTCGGTTACGAAGTCGTACCTTTAGAGTTGGTTGTAATGATCTGTGTCGAAAAGTTCTGATAAGAACGGGTGTGTAATGTAATTATGGTGTAATAACAGATATAGTAGGCGCCAGATAATCGTGGAATAACGGTCATTGATCCACCTACAATTATTGACATT
>NDFZ01004523.1:3930-101451 GCA_002192655.3 Mamestra configurata
AATAATAATATCGTTTATTTGCATGAAATATGGTGCTTACAGATCTTAAAATACATTATATATAGTACTGCATATTCCGCCTACTAAATTCAGCATGCAAATTTAGATTGTGACATAATTGTTATGAATCCAATAATAATTGTAATAATTCAAATATGTCACGATAGGAAAATGTCAAGAATTCAAATACAAATGTCAAACTATGAATATTAAAAATGTCAAACTATGAAAATTACTAATGTCAACTCTAAAAAATACTAATGTTAGAACTACAAAGGTTACAATGTTCAATCAAAATAAGCATACAGGAATGTCAAAGTTAATTCAATTACATTATTCATGTCTGTAATAAATTCCTCTTCGTATTATAATTCATAAATTCATTAATCGAATAGAAACAGTTTTCAATAAGCCATGTTCGGAGTCTTTTTTGAAATAGATTTGTAGGCAGTTCTCTAATTATCTTAGGTATCTTATTATATATCTTTATTGCCATGCGACTGGTGTTTTTATGGCAAAATGCTGTTCTACACCTAGGCATAGCCAATCTGGTTGGATCCCTTGAGTGTTTACCTATTTTATACATGTTTACACTATCGGCTTTACAAAATAGGTTAGGGTGTTTTTTTACAAACACTCCCATTTCCAATATATATAAGCATGCCAGTGATAATAATTTATGCTCTTTTAATATGGGTCTGCATGATTCCAATGGGCCTGCACCAAATACAGCTCGTAAGCACTTTTTTTGAACAATAAAAGCCCTATCGCTGTCCGTAGAATTGCCCCATATTATTAAGCCGTATCTAAGCACAGAGGAGACGTAACCGTGGTAAGCCAGTAGAGCGGCCTTTACTCCAACAGTTTTCCTAAGATTTCTAAGTGCAAATGCAAAGCAGTTTAGCCTGTTGCATATGTTATCTATATGTTTTTTCCAATTGCAATTTCTATCAATTAATATGCCTAAGAATTTTGTATCATTAACTTCTTCAATGTCAATATCACGGCCACTAATTTTCATTGTTTTATTTGTCATCTTGTAATTACAGAAATTAATATATTTTGTTTTAGAAATATTTACGCTTAAATTATTTTGTTCGAACCAATCTAGTATGCATTCTACCGCAGTATTTATTTTGTCCTCATGCTGTTCATTTTTATTTTCGTTATTTATTACTAAAGAAATGTCATCTGCAAATAACACGCATTTTATCCTGTGTTACATTAGGCAAATCGTTCACATACAGAAGAAAGAGCACTGGCCCCAAAATGCTACCCTGAGGCACGCCATATGTATTGGTCCTAAACTGAGATTTATAATTTAACACTTCTCTTTCTTTGTTTCTTTGTTTCTAAGTGTCTAAAGAGAGATTTTAGGGCTCACATCAGAAAATATTACCGGAGCAATTTATTATATTACCATACAGTCGTAATATAATAAATGTAATATAATAAACGTGACTAAAATAAATGAATTTGAAAAAAAGAAAAAAATTGGAAAGTGTTTTAAAAGAAAAAAAAACATTAGTTCAGACCTTGATCCATATTATGTTAGTATTATACTATAAGCTATGTTAGTACAAAAACATTAAAATAACATAACATTAACATTATTAACGTTTTGAGGTTACGTTACAATTATTTGTTTTTCTCAAGAACCTTAGAAAATTAGTTAATATTTAAATTAGGTCAAATGAGTATACAAATTGAAAATTATATTAAATGAACGTCATACTAAATGTTATTAGAGCAAATGAACGTCACATGAAATTAGGTTATTTATGTGTTTATAGCATTTAAAAATTATATCATGTGAACGTTATTTCAATTGATATTATACTATCTCTTATACCATACATTATACACCCACTTCCTTGATATAAAACTTTGACGTCCAAAAAGTGCTGGCTCTCAGCCTTTTTTGAATAAATCACTTTTTATTTTGATTCGGTTTAGACGTATCAAATGAAAGTACTTACTTTGAGAGTCTCATTAGAATCAGAATCAGAAGCTCTTTATTTGTGAAACATACCTAGGTATTTACATAAAGGTCTTAGGTTTAAACATATGGGCGCTATGTTTTGCCGTGAAGGCGTACAAATATTGAAAAAAAAAATCAGCAAATTATAAACAATATATATAAAAAAAAAACAAAATTTAGTACTTATAAGAAAATATTTTAAATTTAATATATATCTTAATAAAATCTAAAATTATAAAGATGCTTAAAAAGAGATTCAAAAGAGACTTAAAATATTTAAAAAACAAGCATATCAAATGTTTATTGCATATGAAAGTCAGGAAGAAAGAGTTTTAAAATTAGTTTAGAAATAGACGAAGGCCATTCCCCCTTTATCTCTAAAACTGTTTCGTCTAAAATGAATTACTTAACTAATTTTTCAGATTAACGCAGAAACCGGTGAACAAATATCATATGGAGAAGTTGCCCAAATGACAGCTGATGTCGCCCTCTCTCTCATTCGTATGGGGGTTAGAAAGGGAGAGGTAGTGTGTATTTGTACTGACAAGAACCTGGAGTACCTACCGACTGTGATGGGGGTAATATGCGCAGGCGCAACTTTCTCGCCCATGAATCCTAATTATGGAAGCTGTAAGTGGTTTTAGACTATAGTAATAATTTTTTATAAACCGGCTTCCAAAATGGAGGTGGTTCTCAATTCGGTTGGTATATCTTTTAACCGACTTCCATAAAAGGAAAAGGTTCTCAATTCGGTGGGTATTTTTTTGTTTTTTTTTTTATTAATTATTGACTTCCAAAAAGGAGGAGGTTCTTGATCCAATTTCTGTCTTTTTAAGTAGATGCGGTATATTTGCCATATGGTCCTGTAAATATTTAATTCAGTTTGGCTCAGAAGTTTTCATTTTGTGAGCAGTTTTGCTCACTTGGATAATGTAATTTTTGCGTACTTGTTTATGTATCTTCTCCGATTACTCAAAGACGTCTGGACCGATTTTGAAAATTCTTCTTTTGTTTGAAAGGAAATACTTTCCAGGTGGTCCCATGGTCATTAAATCAGGATTTGATTATAGAGTCTTGAAAAAATCGAGGGTTATCTTTATTTATTTATTTATTAACTTAGGATCTCCAACAACACACACATATAAATGACAAATTACAATTAATATCGAGTAGGTGTACTCCTTCACTTACAGGAGACCATCGCATGCACAGTTAATAAATAAGCTAACAAAGTTAAATTATTAAAAAGGAATGAAATGTTTAGAATTTAAATCACTTGCAGTAAGACATGAATTCTTAAAAAAAAATAAAAAAAAACAGTTGAAACAAAACAAAATTAAACAAACAATTTAAAAAGTGCAAAACAAAATAAAAAATCGAGCTCAAAGGGGTCGGTTACATACATACATACATACAGGTGAAGCTAATAAAAGCGTGTTAAAAAGGGGAATCATTACATATAAATATTAAATATTAAATCTTCAAATTTGTATAGGCACACTTGAAATCTATTATATATTTATTGTAAATATAAATGGTACACCTAAGACTACCTACAGTACAGTATTTTCTTTTCTCTCTAAAATCCATCCAAAGGTTGTCTTTATAAGATCGATTTCAGCGATAAGGCCGTCCATAGTGTCACCCTAGGTAAAGTTTTCCTCGTCTATATTTTCTGTAACTTATATGGTGTACTTAATAAGGAGTATTCTATTCTATTCTATTCTATTCTATTCTATTCTATTCTATTCTATTCTATTCTATTCTATTCTATTCTATTCTACTCTATTCTACTCTATTCTATTCTATTCTACCTTAACAGATGTAGTGAATAGGCTGACAGGAGGTGAACGCTTAAACCAGCTTTTCATTTTCCCCAGTCCTTTTGCTGCATCGGCTGACCATAGCACAACCAACAGTCATGTTCTGTTCCCTGACTGCATTCGAAACCCATAAAGCAACTTTCAACGAAGTCGGGAGCATCCAACACTACATTCTATACGGGAACAAGTCAAAAGATGGAGCTGTCCTCTTCAAGGACTTCCTTACTGAGACAGCGGAATTGGAGGACTTCCAGCCAATGCCTGTGAATGGATGGGAAGACGTAGCTTTCATCGTCTACTCATCAGGGACAACTGGTCTTCCGAAGGGTGTTCCATTCACTCATTTGGGATTTTTATCGGATTGTCAGCAAATGGTTACTATTGAGTAAGTATGTTTGTTCAATGGTATTATGATGTTATATGACATTAGTTACTAGCTATTCCCCGTGGCCGGTTCTACAAGAACTGTACAGTTTCTTAGCAAAAACATAAGTTCGCGGCACGCAGTTCAAAATAATAGAACCTTCCTAATAATACTAGTGTTATTTAATTATAACCGTGATTAAAAGACAAGAGAAGTGAGCTTAATCTTAACAAAAGTGAACGCTGCGATCTTACTAACGATTCGAGCGAGCAAAGCGGGCCCATTCTCAACTAGAGCGAAGCGAAGCGAACCAGCCAAGCTAGCGAAGGGAACCCATCCTTCTCAAGAGCCGCGAGCGAAGTGAGCTCACTCAAAAGTCGAGCTAGCGAATCAGGCCCTTACACAAATTCTGCTGCACCGCCCTCACAATTGGCTCATTTATTTACGGGTTGGCTCGCTCTTAGCTTAGTTTCTGACTGTCAATACTGATTGAGAGAAGGCTCCCTTCGCTCGCAACTGGCTTGTGAGACAGACGGCTGGGATTATTTAACCGGCTCGACAGGGCTCGCGTTGCCCATTAAAACATTTGATGTTAATTTTACGCCCTGGAAAATTATGATTGTTCTATCTTTCTTTCTCTTGCATTATTCAGGATAAGAATGCTTGGAAACATGCTGGTCCTGCTCCATAGGACAATCAAGGGTGTAGACAAAATCAAACTGGTTGATTTATGAATTAACTTTGTAGATATACTGTTTCTTTTTTTGTGTTTTTATTTTTCTGTTGACTCACACACTGTTCAATTAATGGTTCCAATGTTTGTAAATATGTGAGTAACATTTACCTAAATTTCTTTAGAGAATGAATAAGTTTACCTCTACTGGTGATACTTTGTTCTTATAAAGTAGCATACTCTGGGTGCATCGCATCGTCCTCACATAATATTAAATTAATTTTTGTATACCAAATTTTGTAAAATCATTATTTGAAAAGAGTAACTATGGAGTTTCTACCTTTCCGAATGGACAGTACAGACACTTTATTAATGTAATATTATTATTTTACTGAACTGTAAACGATGACGTTCAAAAGTGCCGTTTAATGTCCTAATTGAAATAAACGTTTTGACTTTGACTTGCGGGTTCTAAGACTTATTTCTTCGAGAATTGTTTATCCGAGAGTTATCATGATTTTCCTCATTTCAGGTCTGTAGGCGTGGGAGTATACTATTATGGAGAATTCTACAATACATACAGTTTCACGTATGCACTAGCCTGCCTTAGAGGAAATGCTACGATAGTTTATGATCCCAGAGGTGGGGAAAAAAATATGCTGGAGGCTATTCAGACGTATAAGGTATTGGGCTGCACTTATTACTATAGTTTCTGCCAAGGTCGCAAATTATCTCAAAAGAACATACTCCCGGAATATAAGTACTTAGCTTATATGCTTTATGTATGTAGTTTATGTAGTCTATTTCTGTGCCAAATTTCACTCAGATCCGTTCAGCCGTTCTGGCGTGAATGAGTAACAAACATACAAACTTTCGATATTTATAACAGTTAAGTAGTTAGTTGATGTTGCTAGGTAACATACAGTTAACAAGGCGTTATTTATATACTCTCATCAGTTAATTTTTTTTTTTTTTATGTTGGCTTATTTTACTCTCTATCCAACAGTATTAGAGCCAGTTCCCACTTAGACGGACCATCTGTTTAAACGAAAGACGGCGGCCGGATGTGCGTGTTCACACTCATGCGGACCGTCTGTTTAAACGGGTGACGGCGGCTGCACGTGCATGTTCACACTTAGACGGACCATCTGTTTAAACAAAAGACGGCGGCTGGACGTACGTACGTGTTCACACTTAGACGAAGCGTTTGTTTAAACGGAAGACGGCGGCCGGGGAGCGGCATATTCATTCACATTGCATCCTATGTGAACACATAGAAATGTAAACACTGTATTAATAAATTGTACTGCCACTGGCATATCCGTCTCTTTAGATGGACAGAGAAAGCAGATGGTCCTACCTTCCGCGGAAGAAGCTAGTTTATTGATAAATAATCTATATATATAAAAATCAATTGCTGTTCGTTAGTCTCGCTAAAACTCGAGAACGGCTTGACCGATTTGGCTAATTCTTTTTTTGTTTTGGTCGCCAGATTACAGGGAAGGTTTTAAAACAAAAAAAAGGGAAGTAGGGTAGGTATGTAGGGTAGGTATGATAGGGTAGGTATGTAGGGTAGGTATGTAGGGTAGGTATGTAGGGTAGGTAGAGTAGGGTAGGTATGTAGGGCAGGTAAAGGTTGACGGTTGTTGGTGAAGGGAGCGAAGCCGCGGGCACAGCTTGTATGTTATAACAATGACATCAAGAAGGCGGAGTCAAAATTTTCCTTTAAGCGTAAAATCCGTAAACACTACTTAAAAGCTTGTCATTCTTAGTCGTTCTTCGTCATGATTACTATGAATTCTCTTAATCGGTATGATTATTATATATCATATTTATTAGTTTATTATTTTAGCATATATATGTATTTTATTAGTATTATATATATTATCTGTATATTCTTTCCGAAATGTTAAAATTCAATTTTGTATCTTAATTTTATTTATTGTACACCTACCACAGTATAGTCTTTATAACCCAAAGGTTGACTGGTAGAGAATGCCTTGATGCATCAAGTCCGCCCATGTACCACTATTGTACATAAAGTTTAAATAAATAAATAAATAATATCCTAAATACAAATATGGGGGAGCTCGGGGCTAAATAATAGCAGTCGTGTCGATCTTCAAGGTTAAGCAACGCTTGCCGAGGTCGGTCTTTGGATGGGTGACCATCTTAACATGCCGAGACTCCTCCGTGCATTGGAAAGCACCGGATTGCCCGAAACTAGTCTTGACAAAAAGTTTCGTTCGGCAGCCGCTCCACGTAAAATACTGGTACTCAGCTGAATCCGGTTTGACTGGAATAATATAGTTGGAAATGACTATCTATGTAAACTTATAATAATCGATAATATTTTAAGAGGAAAGATTTGTTTGTTTGTTTGTTACGATTTAACTCAAAAACCGCTCCACCAATTTTAAAAATTGATACGCAAAAAATGCTACATTATTGACTTAAAACATAAGCTATATTTTATTTTCTGAAAATAGAAATCGGTCTGAAAATTGTAATAATGTAACCCAAAGTAGCCAAATTTTGCCTAGATTCATTCATTATTTGGCGTGCGCTGAGAAAACTGCTGATAATACATAAAAATAATGTACCACATGATTAAATTATTTATTATTGCCTATAAAAAGGCCGCGAGGATATATGTCTAACTATTATGGTTAATTCACAATGACCGCTTTTTGTTCAAATTATTTAAAACCCGGATGGAATGGAAAAGTGGTGTTTTTGGTATCATGATATCAATCCTTATCCATTTAAATGGTTTGATGATTAAAGTTGGTTATGTACATGTAAATACACTTTGAATGAATAAAATCGGACCTTTCCTTTAAAAGTTACGACGGGTATAAAAATGCTCAGAGCAAGTTAAATGTTGCGGTTGGAGCGAACATGGGAAATCTCTAATGGCTTGGTCCGATAAAGTTGAAATTAATGATTTCGATAAAAAAATTGCAACAAAAAATTGGATTTTTCGAAAATAACCCTTAAAGGGTACTGGTATTCAGCTGAATCCGGTTTGACTGGAAGCCGACCCCAATATAGTTGGGAAAAGGCTAGGCAGATGATGATGAACCCTGAAAGGAACGAAAAGGGGTTTTTAGGGGAGGACATTATTGCTTGCTTCAATTTACGTGGAAATTGGTATGAACAAAGTGAAACAACCGATTCGCCTTCAAAGTTAGCGAACACATTCGTAAGAAGTTGGCAGTAGTATCATCACATCGCTAATGTTTTCCAATTACCTATTTGTTATAATTGTTTAAGCATTTCGTATACCTATTTATCTTGTTAATTTGAGTATTTATTTTATAAATTTTTTATATATTTATTTATAATATATTTATAGTTTATAAATAAATAAATAAAAGTGGGATAATTGAAGCAGCTCTAACAATTTTTGCATAATCAACCGCTGACGGGGTGAACAGTTGCGCTGGTCCTAAGACCTCAGAATCAGCAGCAGAAATGGCTGGGTAATTAATGAAAATCTTTGAGCTTAATTTTCCAAAACTAACCTTTAAAAGGGGTTAGAGAAGGGCATTGAAGTTTATGAAGTAACTGCTTAAATCGCGGGCGAAGTTCTAGTACTTAATATATGTTTTTGTTTTCAGTTAAGGGTCCTACAACTTTCACCAATGACGGCCATTGAGTTGGCCACGTCGGCCATATTGGATAACTTTGACGTCACATCCGTCGAGAACATTGTCGCGGCTGGCGTATATATTTCCGACGAGGCCGTTACGGGTATCAAAAAGAGGTATTTTATCTTTCAATGTGCAATTAATACCTAGTTATTAATATAATAACAGCAGCATGGATCAATCTTCAAGGTTAAGCGATGTTCGCCGAGGCCGCTCTGTGGATGGATGGCCATTTTAACGGTTGTGTAACTTTTGAAATAATAAAAAAAGGTGTAACGATCAAATGACCTAATTTCATTTAATATACTTTTTTGATATAACGATCCAATGATAATTAACTTTATATATATATTTCTTGTGTACGTGTGTATGTCACTGAACTCCTCCTAAATGGCTGGACCGAAGTTGATGATTTTTTTTTTTCACAATTGGACCCGGTAGGTGGAGTTGCAATCGATTTCTATAATTTTTCGTCATACACAAAGCACACTTTCGGACAGGACAACGTCTATCGAAACCGCTAGTATAATATAATTATAAATATTTAATGATATAATTTCATTTTACCTAATTTTATACGGTTTAATGAACAATTTATATAATGCACATTTGAAATAATATTCAATTGGTATAACATTCAGTTACTATAATATTCAAAATGTAAAAGTAACGTTTAATATAATTTAGAAACGTCTACTTTGTTTTGTATATTTTTGCATAAAAACTGATTAGATATTACTGACTGATTATACACCGGCTTGTAGGTCGAATCTGTTCCAAAACCGAATCGGGGTACCCAGACTTCACGTAGTCTTTTGGCTGCTAGAGTGTATATAAAAGCTGAAGGCGCTAAAAGAGAGCAACCTCCGCCCGCTGTAGTAAAGCATAGGCACCCGTGCGAGCTGTAGCGGCTGAGGCTGGGCGCCGGAGGCAACCAGCAAACGAAGCTGCAGAGGTGAGAGTGAGTGCCTATCCATTGTTACGTAAGGGCGAAGGGGTTGAACTTCCCGCAGCGCCGAAGACGATGAAGAATCAACTTTAGTGTTTTGAGATTATTAGGTTACAATAATTTGCGTTACCTTAGAAAATTTGTTAAAATAAAAAATTAACGTTAGGTATATAAAAAGAGCATTCTACAAATTGAAAATTATATGAAATGAACTTCATACTAAATGTTATTAGAGCAAATGATTGTTTTATAAAATATAACATTAGATCATATGAAATTAGGTTATTTGTTTTTATATCACATAAAAATTATGTCATGTGAACGTCATTTCAAGTGATATTATACTATTTTGTTATTATACCATACATGACACACTCCATTTTAACATACCGCGATTCCTCCGTGTCACACATGTCAAAGTGAAGGTTTGGGTGATGTGATCACGAGGTGAGCTGTCAATCCGGCAAATCGACCAGCTGAACGCTTTGTCAACATTTGTCCACCTATTTTAATACCTTATATACTGTAAGCTGTTATTCTTTTGCCGTTTGAGGTTCCCCACAGCCGCAGCGGCAGCGCCAGCACAGCACGACGGCAGATGGATTTATTTGTATTATCCAATTCCAGATTCCCCAATCCGGTGAATATTGTCCGTCAGTATGGACTGACAGAAGCTGGTCTGGTTTGCCACGCGCAGTTTGCTACCAAAGGAGCTAGAGTCGGCAGTTCAGGCAGAATTGCTAATGGTGTCGTGGTCAAAGTAAGTGGTCTTGCGGCCGGTTTCAATAATGTATCTATCTTTAACCGACTGTCATGTTCTTAATAGAAACCAACAGTAGCTGAAAAATCATGTTTCAGCTACTGTTGGTATCCTACGTTATTGAGATCGACCGTTAGCCATTTTTTGGTATTTAATTGTTCCTTTTTAAATGAAAGAAAGAAAGAAAAATGTTTATTTGGACTCGCACAAGACAAACAAACCAGTAAATTAAACTTAATAACTAAACAGTATAATAAAATAATTATCTGTGCGAGGCCAAAATGGTCCCTATCTCAGCTTATGCTGCGATATCTAAAAAATAAATAACGCAGCGCTGGTATTCTGATAGGGCCAGTCAGTGGTGCCACGGATACACTCACGGAGCATATACAAATAAAATAATAAGTATAAATATTGTGTTTTTAGGGTTCTGTATGACCGAATGAAAAACGGAACCCTTGTAGGATCATTCGTGTGTGTATCCGTTGTTTGTGTTCCGTTTGTCACAGCTAATTTGTTGCCAAATCTGTTGGGCTCCAATAAAAAATTGGGACTCACATATGAGCTTCAGTGACGCAAACAGGGAAGCGTTACGTAAAATACAAATTTGGATTTTAAACACCGTGTTAAAAATAAAAAATAAATAGTGGCTTTGGCTTTTCCCAAAAACTTTTTTTTTTTCAAAAAAATACGTCCGTCATCCAAAATTATGGTGAAATATAGTCATCATCATCTGCTTAGCCTTTTCCCAACTATATTGGGGTCGGCTTCCAGTCAAACCTGATTCAGCTGAAAACACCAGTATTTTACGTGGAGCGGCTGCCTACCAGACCTCTACAACCCATTAACTGGGTAACACGATACTCATCGGTAAGACTGGTGTCTGATTTTCTGGCATCTGACTATCCGTAACTACTGCCAAAGATCTACAAATGACAGCCGGGACCAATGGCTTAACGTGCTTTCCGAGGCACGGAGGTTAAGATGGTCACCCATACACAGACCAACCTCGGCAAGCGTTGCTTAACTTTAACGTTTAATTTTGGAAGTCGGTGTCAATAAACGGAGAAACCACACCAGAAACACCGACTTCCAAAATTGATGTGAAGTTTCTCTTCCTCAGGTGGTCGACTTGGAAACCAGGAAACCTCTTGGTCCAAACAAGCGAGGGGAGATCTGTATGAAGGGGTACGCTCTCATAAAAGGTATGTGTTTGATATCTAAGGGTTACTTCGGAGACAGTAGGCCATTTGGTATTTCTTCCAAGCAATCGGAATTTTTCAGGAAAAAAATATCAATATTTTCTTTTGAAGATTTTGGCATCACTTATCCCGTTGTCACACCAATCGATCGAACGTTGATCGATTGATTTGGTAGAAGTAGTAGTCATCGATCGACGATCGATCGATTGGTGTGGTAGCATCCTTAACGTGCTGAACGTGATCAGAGGCAGGCAGATCGACTGCCATAAAATGTAGCCATTTTATTTTTTTTTTAAAGTGAAAACTTCTTTAGCGGCGTTGTGCACTTTTTGGGATGGGTACAAAATGTTAAACTCGCGTCAAGACACGTGACATGAAGTGTTAAATTTTTAATGTAATATAAATTGTCATGTTTGTGTACGATAGCGCAATAAGTGAATATTGTATTTTACCACATAAATGATAATACTTTTATACTGATAATTAAAGCAATTCGTGCTAAATTATTCCCTAACCATTCCAAAATATCTAAAATGCACAACGTTAATGTTCAATTTTTCACGTCTGCCGGCACTCCCGGAGTGCAACCAGTTGTTTTTTTTTTTGTTTCAGCCTTTTTAAATAACGTCGTTCCTGACTTTAAGGATGACGAAGGTTTCCTGAAGACTGGAGACATCGGCTACTACGATGAAGATGGATACCTGTTCATCGTCAATAGAATTAAGGACTTGATCAAGTTCAATGGTATTGCTGTATGTACTGCTGGTCGATTCTGTAAACATGTCGAATTGAAGGCTTGGGTGAAGTGATTACGAGGTGAGCTGTCAATCTATATAATCAAGATGTAATGACAGTTCACTTCGTGATCACGTGACTCGCACTTGGCCGGTTTTTTTGAGAGCAAAGAGACATAACTTTTTCATGTGCAACATCTTTCCTCTCGCTTTCCTGCAATCTTTGGGATTGATTTAATTGAAAGCCGAGAAAGCGCGCGCTATTTGATTTGACCAATGAGCGCGCGTAGTGGTCGAGTTGGCTGTCTGTTGGTACTTTTAATGTTAATGTTGCTTTTTATCAAGGTGAGACGTCAGATGTTACACATCCTATGCGAATACTGTAAGACTCGAACTTTTTTTTTCTGTTTTAGGTCGGCGCTTAATAATGAATAATGTCATTTCATTAGCTTTAGCACGATTGTTTCGGTCTTTGGCAATACCTCTATTCATTCTTTAAAATCTTTAGGAAGGTGTCTCCGCACGAAATTATAGTACGGGAGTTACCGTAGTATGTTTTCTTGTAATTTAATGCCGAATGAATTTCATAGCAATCTGGTACATTTCTTCCAAATATACAGCACAATGAGCGTCAGTCGCAGCACCCGCGATGGAGCTCAAAATTCCAGCTTGTGAAAATTGGACGCAAAACATGCGAGAGTTGTTGCTGTGTTATTCTGGTGTACAGAATAACACACACACAACGTTTTGCTAGCATTACTGCTTCTCGTATAACAGCCTATGGAGTGGCTCGATCGATTTGGTCCCATATTAAAATATATAGAGACTAAAGTATTCTTTCCGGACTTTTTTGGTTTAGCCATTTCATAATAAAGGTCACACACATATCAACTCGGAAAGGGTTCGTCACCGTATCAACTCGAGCCGTGCAGTGTTCTTTGTATGAAACTCCTTACTGCAACGCACACTTATCGAAATTGTAACGTAACGTAACGTAAACGGGCGCCGTCAGCTGGGACTGCTCATTTCTCGGCTGCCACGGTTTATTTTAATTGTTTCTGTAAAATAATAGCACCATCCCATCACTTCCCGTGGGTGTCGTAAGACTAAGGGACTCAACATAGAATGGGCAGCAGCATTCTCTGTGCATTGCAACAGCTACACTACGATCGCCAACCCGCCTGCCAAGCGAGGCGGTTATGGCAAACGCCCCCTTTTGAGGCAGGCTTATGTCCAGCAGTGGACGTCATTCGGCTGATGATGATGATGATGATGATGATGTAGTTGGCTGCCAATTATTGATGACTATGAATCTATGGGCAAAGGTCTCGCCCAAGTCTTTCCAAGTACTAATTTTTGCACCACTTCGAATCAGCCTTCGCGTCAACATAAAATCCAGGTAAATATAGTAAAGTTAACGGAATCCAATTCGCAGATACATCCAGCAGAATTCGAAGCACTGCTTCTCCAGCACCCTTCAGTTCGCGACGCAGGTGTAGTGGGTAAGCCACACCCGAAGCACGGAGAAGTTCCTGTGGCCTTTATTGTGCTGCAGCCAGGATGTACTGCTACTGAAGAGGAACTGGTCGAGCATTTGAATAGTCGAGTAAGTTAGAACAACAATTCTTCTGGCACTTGTGTTCTAGTGACTAGACAATTCAGCAGTGCGACTTTGCAAGTGTTTCGCCGTATGTGGAGCGAGAATGAAGTGAGCTGTCAATCTATACAAAAAAGATAGAATGACAGAGTTCACTTCATGCTCACGTCAAGTATGTATATTGACGGCAGAGTTAGAATCTGGTATTTTATAAAGTAAGGTTTGCAGCTCGCCGTATTCATAGAAGACGGGGCCCGCTAGGGTCAGAGCCTGGCAAGGTACAGGAATTTGTTCGAAAGAGTCACCGCAGCCCAGAACACGGATGGGAAGAGCGGAAGAAGTCAGTTGATGATTTCCCATCCTTAAAAAAACAAAAAAAGTTCTCAGCTGCGTTAACACTATTTTACCATATCAACACGCCATATCGCAGCCATGTAGCACGTAGTAAGCAGCCATAGCTGTTTGTGTCTTAGGTATGAGTAAGGTAAACGAAAGCACGGTGGGCAACATCTCCACTACAAGGACGTGTTCAAGAGACATTAAAGCACTTGCACTATTGATACATATAATACTGGTCCGGACTGACCAGATGTCGAGAACCCTAGAAGATTCTAGCATAGAAAATACTCTCTATCCATTTAGGTAGTTAACTAAAGGTAAACAATCTTGATGTAACTTTTTAATTAAAAACTCAGTTTAAAAATAAAATGCAAGTAAAAACCAAAGTAAATACAACAGTAACGAATACTAAATCAATTGAACCATAAGTTTGAAAAGTAGTTTATTTGTTTAATATGAATTTGTGTAAAAAGACACATCAAGATTGTTTACCTTTAGTTAACTACCTAAACGGATAGAGTATAGTAGGTACCTGACTCCTTCCTAGTTCTGCTACTCGATACTAGATGGCGCTAGTAGTAACTAATGCCGTTATGTACCCGGCATTAATTCTGGCGCGTAGCAGTATGCCAAAAACTAAGAGTAAAGAACACTTATTTATTTGGCACTCAGGAAAACACAAAGTAGATACAAAACAGAAAGCTTAATTTAAATAAAACAATAACATTGTTTGTCCCATGGCTGCGTCAAATAGGTCCAGTTCAGCAAAATGCCAGTTAACTACGAGTTGCCTGAAGCTGGATTTTAACTGATAGTGAAGTAATGATTCTACTTTCAGGTAACTTTCAGAATGCGTCCAGCGGGAGGAGTTCGTTTCATCGACCGACTGCCAAGGGCCTCGATTGATCACAAACTAAATCGAAATGATTTGGTGAAGAGATTGCAAGATGAAAATATAAATGGCAACTACTGAAAATACAATACGAACAAAGGTTGACTGGTAGAGAATGTCTTAATGTATTAAGTCCGCTCATGTACCACTACTGTACATTAAGTTTAAATAAATAAACAAATACGACTACATAACTAAAATGTGGAACACAATGAACGCAATACATGAAAAGGGGTCATTGTATTCATAATTATGAACAACTTTGTTTCATAATTATGAGTAGTGTTGATCCCATTAGTAAAATACTAATAGGACCAACACTGCAATTGCGAAAAACGAAATCGACTCCTTTGTTTTTTTTTCGAGATTTTGGATTTGTTTCCATTGCAATCACTGAAAATCATAAAGTACCTATGTATCCTAATATTGTTAAGAAATTTTAAATTAAGATTGTCATTTGTAGTATGCATGCTAGTTCTGTGACAATAAATAAGTTTTCGTTTTAGCGTCATGTTATATATCCTATAGCTTTCCTCATTAAGTGGGCTATCCAGCACTAAGACTGGCCTATTGGTCGAGTGGTTAGTGACCCTGACTGCTAAACCGGAGGTCGTGGGTTCGATTCCCACCCAGGACCAATCTTTGTGTGATGAGCACGATCATTTGTTCTGTGTCTGGGTGTAAATTTTCTATAATATGTATGTATTTAGAAATATTTAAGTATGTTTATCAGTTGTCTGGTTGCCATAGCACAGGCTCTGCCTAGTTTGGGATCGGATGACCATGTGTGAGTTGTCCCAAGATATTATTATCAGATATTATTATCATTTGTTTAATTCGAACCAGTATTTCCAACAACGACCACATCCACGACCTCATCCCACCGGCCCCCTTCTACCATAGGACACTGCAAGTTACCATCCCTACCTTGTAGCTATTCCACCAGTTCGCACTAAACGTTTCCAATCGTCTTTTATAATGCGCACAGCAAAGGACTGGAACTCTCTGCCTGCGTCTGTGTTTCCGAACGCATACAAACCTAATCTCTTCAAAGATAGAGTGAACAGGCTTCTTCTGGGTAAGCTCGCTCCATCGTCGACTTTGTCTCTGTCATCTCTGACCTAGACTAGAGTCAAGAGCAAACCCATCTATACTAATATTATAAAGAGGAAAGATTTGTATTTTTGTATGTAACGAATAAACTTAAAAACCGCTGGACCGATTTGAAAAATTCTTTCAGTAATGAATAGCTACATTATCAGCAAGTAACATAGGATATATTTTATCCCCGTACTCCCACGGGAACGGGAACTACGCGGGTGAAACCGCGTGTAGTCCGCTAGAAAACAAACTTTTCAGCTTTAAATTATTAGTATTGATAACTAAGTTCAAAGAATAATCATCTTCAACCACTGCCTGCTTTTTCTTAACTATTTTGGGGTCGGCTTCTAGTCTTTCTGGATGCAGCTGGATACAGCTGGATACTAGTATACCATGGAGCCCACTGCCATCTATACGAGTAGAATTTCACATCTCAACTAAGTAAGACGATACGTTTTTTTTGGAAGACCATATTATGATAAATTACATTTATTCTGTAAATATTTATTCATTATAAATTATTATCTATTTTTGAGCTGAATTATCGAACCTCATTGGAAGCGCTTTTTCTCAAATACGTTTGTCTCACTTTAATACTGAAGAGAAAATGAGTAGAATAGAATTGGTTGCACGGCGCAGTGGTTGAGCGATTGACTGCTGCGCTGCGTGTCGCGGGTTCGATTCCCGCACGGAAAAATTATTTGTATGGCCTACAGATAGTTGTTCCGGGTCTTTGTATGTTTGTAAACGCACCCACGATACAGGAGAAAATCCTAGTGTGGGGAAACGTTTTAAAAAAAAAATGTATATATTTTTTGTGTAAATACGGTACATAATGCTCTTGAGTTAAAATCATGTTTTGCTTACTCCTTTTAAGCACGCAAAAAAATAATTAACAAAGCAACAATAAAATCTAGGTACAGAGATCATTTTGCAACTATATCTAATTAAACAGGAATAAAAATAAAAACTCCTAACTAAATTAACCCTAAAATATGGCGTCAAAAATTCATCCGCATCGCTGTCGACTGGAAGTGTACCCAAAAGACTGGCGGCATTGCCACGTTGTATGGTAATGCTTATTCTTTGACCAAGGTAAAAGCCAGCCCTTGGGTCACGTGAAGTGTCAACTAAGCGTCTTGAGAGATCTTTAAACAAGTTAAACATATTTGTTTCTTAGATCACGCAAAACAAAAACAAAAGAAAGACGAAAGATGTAGTTCTAATTCTCACCACGCGCACGTGGCGCCATTTGCGAATTCGCGCTATTTTCAAACGTCATACGAACGTCAAAGATTGTTGCGACTTTCCGACTGATGTCTAAAACAATAAGTTTGTTTCATTACCTATTGCATTGTTATCTCGCAAATGTGTTAAACGTGTGATGATGATGATGTTGTTGGGGCTGCCTCGTTTCTGTTGTGCATCGGGGATGTTCGCACTATAATCACACTGATGGCTTTCATGCCGTCATTCGCAAAAAAACGGCATCCCTGATCTGCAGAATGCGTGGCAGCCGCAATAAAATCCTGACGACTGTAGCGGACAGGATCTCTTCCTTTTTTTTTTTTTTGACGATGACCACTCGCACTTCAGCACACTAAGGCTGGTTACTGCTTAACCGGACTATCCTGTGGTGGCCTTAAATGACTCTAAGGCCCCCAGCCAGGGCTTACAAACTAAAATAAAACTAAAACTAAATGACCGCTCGCTAGGGCATCCCCTGTGGGATAAGGACCTCGGCTAGCGGCGTCATTTGGGAGGAACAGCAAGGGACAGGCTGGGTCGTAACATTATTTGGGGAGTTTAAAACTACTGGCTCAGCGACGCGGGCTGGCTCGGTAATCAAAGGTCGGGGAGGGTTATTACTGGGACGTCGCGACGGGCCCCGGCGGCGGGGCCGGAAAACAGAACGCGGTCTGTGTCGTGTGTGTTTTCGAAGAGTGCTGGTTTCCCTACGGCTCTCTTGAATCTGGGTGATGGGGTCATCGGGTTCGACGAGGGTATGCCTCGGGCGGCTAGTCCTACTGAGCTGTGAGGGAGTGTATCGGGTGGCAAGGATCTCTTCCCCATTGTGGAGGTCCTTGGTTCGCAGAGTCATTTAATTTTAAGTTTATTTTTCTATTTTTGTATAATTTCCCATGTACGTATGGATTTAAATTGTCCGAAATAAATAATATTTTATTCATTTATTTTTATTATTTATTTAAATAACGTTGTATGACACACGTGCTGAAATTGGTTTATACAAACTCGTGACTATGGTAAGCTCTTAACAAACCTCGTGTGTAAAAACCAACTTTCCGCACTAGTATCATAAATAACTATTTCACTAAAATCTATGACCTAGACTAGAGTCAAGAGCAAACCCATATTAAATAAAAAAATAAAAAAAAATAAAAAAATATACAACCAACTTCAAAACAACACAAAAACACTAAAAAGTATAAAATAACTTTAATTTCGGAAGTCGGTATTAAATTCTGAAGAAACACCGACTTCCGAAATTAAAGTTATTTTATACTTTGTACTTAGTGTTTTTTTTTTTATTTGGAAGTCGGTTGTATTTTTTTGTAAAAAAGTTTTTGAGCAACGTTCCCATTCGCCTCTCAGTCGAAATCTGTCAAAAAAGCTTCAATTTCTATAAATTTTTGACAGATAACAACAGACAAACGAACGCAACCATGCTTAAAAATTAGTAGTAAAGAGATTTGCGGAACAGAAAGTAAAGTTCCGGAAACCTCCATCGAAAAATGAGAGGATGGGCAACTGCCCGATGGTTAATATTCGGACTGTTGTATATGTTCAAATCGCACGGAGAACTTTGCTTGCGCAATGCAGGATTTCGTTGGTAGTTCATCGCTGACAGGATAGATGGTGTTGTGGTTCTTTTTGTTACCGTACAAATTTCGCTTCTTAGTTTTTCATGTGGCAGCATTAATAATAATAATATTAAAATTCTTTATTGAGAGCAACCATGACTTATAATTATAGTGCTAGTAACAAAAAATTAACTTATAACTATGTTAGTGACACAATTACAACAACAGTTACATAAACACACACAACAAGTAATCATTATGTCAGCATTCCAGCTGAGATACTAGATAAAGATAAGATAAAGATAAAGATATATTTATTTGTAAACATGTGTAACATTGTACATATACATGCAAATGTGGATGTAAAAGTGGAAAGTCTGTGAGTTTCAACATGTTTTGCCACCATTGGCGTACAAAATTAATTACAACCACTCGAAATATAACACAATTAAGTAAGAGAAGAAAAAGCATAACAAAATTAAAATATGACACAAATAGATTAGAAACTATCATTTAAAAAATCTTTAACACAATAGTAACATTTTTCAGTACGTAACTTCTTAAGTTCTCTCTTGAATAAAATTGGCTGGTTTTATATTTTTAATAATCTCTGGAATTTTATTATATATTAATGGTGCCATACAAAACACGCTTTTATGAAGGAGTGCTGTTTTCGCAGAGTGTGGCTGTAAGAAGTTCTTATATTTAGTACGTCTATTTCTAGTGACATTGTCTGACAAAAGAGGAAACCAGTGAGGATTGTTTCTAACAAATAAAGCTATTTCCAAGATGTATAGTGACGGAAGTGTCAGTATATGGTATTTTTTAAACAGTGGTTGACAGCTGTCGGTAGTTTTGATCTTAAACATAGCCCGAACACAACGCTTTTGCATTTTAAACACTTCTGATCAAATGTACTGATCAAATGAACTGATCAGATGTACTGGAGCAACGATTGACAATAAGGCAGTCCAGCCTGTCAGCAATCATGCCCAGAATGCTGTTTGAACTGGCTCGCACCCTGCGCACCAAGGACGCACATCTTTTACGCAATGCATAAAAGCAATCAATACGCATTGTCGCGAACATCCCTGATGCGCTACAGGCAGCCCCATCAACACCCTGAAAGCATTATTATTCTGTATGCGAATGGCACTGTGCGATCTCTGCGTAAAATGTTCCCACAAATCTGATCAGATGTACCTTCAGATGTAGAATGAGGAACAGAAGGTTCTAAAAAGTGTTTTGTTAACCTCCGCAGAAGCACGCTTAAGCCTGCAGCCAATCATATTCGCTCTGAGCGACAGTTCCTCCCGCTCTCTCTCAATATCGTCATCGTCCTTAAGGCTAGCGGTCAAGATATGCCCAAGGTACTTGAATGAGTGAACTCTCGAAACCACACTGTAGAATTTGCACTCAGCTCAACCTTATTCCCTTGGGGGCTCCTGACTTACCGTAACACCTGTCAAAGATATAGAATAGCCGGGACTAACAAAATCAGAATCAAACAATCTGTTTAGAATTTTTCAAACTCTACTTGAATGCTACGGGCGAGGCCGTAACCGTAGCTACAACCTGGGAGACTTTAAGTCAAGAGTTAATAGGTTACTTCCAGGCAAGTGTACTCCATTAGGTTACTTCCAGGCAAGTGTACTCCATCGTCGACCACATCATTGCTTAACTATGCGGATGAATTTTTTGACGCCATATTTTAGGGTTAATTTAGTTAGGAGTTTTTATTTTTCTTTCTAATGTAAATATGTAGTTAGTTAAGTATTTATTAGGACCCATAAGTTGCGGGCGCTCAGAGTGGGGACTCTGTCCGCCAACCCAGTGATCCTAGGAAGGCGGTAGCACAGTGATCACTTGCTGCCGTGCACAGCGAGGCTAAGGGGAGACCCCCTTTACAATCTCCCCAGGGATGTGCCCTAACAGGCGTTGCACAGAGAGGGTTCCGGAGTGGTCTTTTAAGAGGTAACGGAGCCCCTTCTATGTGCGGATGGTGATCACCGGGGTGGTTTTGGTGAGGTTACCCCAAAAGTCCAGGCGCCTTTTGAAGGTTTCCCCCCGAAACAAAAAAAAAAAAGGACCCATAAGTTGATTGGGAGAAAATGCCTATGCTCCTAGGTATTCCCTGCCAATCAATGTTCAGGTTTCTGCTACTCCAAATCGAATTAAGAAGTTATTAAGCATTTAGGTATAGTTAAAATGTTTTTTGATAAGGCTGATGGTCTGAAGCCCAAGCTCTCAACATCGAACTCCTAATTCAGAAGCCGACCAACAAGTTCTTCAAAATAAAATAACCAACATCCTTAAACCTAGTTTTATTATCTAAACCTTAACCTATTTTCCGTCGGGACATTAATTTCTAATTATTTTTTTAACAAGAGTATAAAAACCTTACTTATTCTAATTATCCTATAAATATAATGGTTAACACATGTTTTATTTTTAAGACATATTAATGTACGCTTCCTAACAGGCTTTGCCCGTAAGAAGTCAAAAGATGGTGAAAGAAAAAAACTTAAAAGAAGAGTGAATCCTCCTTTCGGAAGACCCTCTCTTCGGACGTCAGAGCCTCGTTGGTATCTTCAGCAGGGTGCGCCGCGGGCAGGTGAGGTTGACTTTGGCTCTGCAGGTGTGGGTAGAGCCACTTACACCCCATCAGTTAAGGCTGGGTGGATCTTTCTGAGCTGGTGATGACTGCTTGGCTGAGGACCCTGAAAAGAAGGAAAAGTCTTGTTAAATATTGGAATATCAGGAATTCCTCATCATCATCATCGTTCTCCACAGAACGACTTAGCCCTCTGCTGAGTAATCTCCACGTTCTAGTGCCAGTGTCAAGGTTCCACCCGCGATGACAACAATATATATGGAAGAGCCTGTGCTATGGCAACCAGACAACTGATAAACTTTTATACTAAATATTTCTAAATACATACATATTATAGACAAATTACACCCAGACACAGAACAAATGACCATGCTCATCACACAAAGATTTGTCCTGGGTGAGAATCGAACCCTCGACTCGACCAACAGGCCTGCTATGTCGTCTGCCCATCTTTCTTCCGGACAACCCACACCTAAATAGTGCATTTTATGCCACACACATGATCATCATCATTCCAGCCTCAATATGTACACCAGAAAGAGAGTTCTCTCTGAAGCGTTAGCACGGAAGCCAGTCGACGCACGGCAGCATTAAATAAAACCTCCACAGGTGAGGGTGCTCGTATGGCTTCGATCTTCAGCGTTTGTGTAGCGTCTCTCCTCAGTCGATGGACCATATTTACCTGTACATGTGAGGTCCTTATTGCTGCGTCAACGAAGGGTGTTACTGTAGCTGAATACTAAGCCAAACATGACATTGAAAATTTTATTTGCCATCGACGCAGTACGAAGAGTTATGAGACCGACAATGTCACGTTGTATAGAATCTTGGAAGTATTATTAAAACATGTACCTTTATTTTTAACTTCGGTATTCGCAAAGTAGAACTGCCAAGCTCAGTGCCCTGGAGGCGACCCGAAGGACCGGCTCCTCATGCTTGGCAGATGATGGATGAGGCACTGCAGACATAGCCGTCTTTGGAGCCGCGTAGGTGATGAAGCTCGGACACAAGGAACCTGAAACATTTTAATAATATATTTTAGAAACTTTTCTAATAACCAGAGCCATCTAGCGTAGCTAGCGTCAGTCGTCTACATTATCGTGAAAACGCACTACCGGGATAAAAAAATCCGATGCCCTAATCTAAGTAGAAACATCTTAATAAATGGATTAAGTCTTTAAGGCGTCACTAATTAAAACATCCGAAAATATAGACTCCCACATTTATATAAAATTGAATAGTAACGACAGAATTAGAAAACCAACTTGGTAAAACAAAAACAGATTAATCCCAAACCCTGAATGTACGCCGACACCATTTTCTTCAAACACAAAGAATCTTTAACATAGACATAAGAAGCAAAAAAGAATGTTCACACTCACCTTATTATATTCCAGGGCCATTCGAAACTGTAGGTCTGAGAAGTCCGAAGGCTTCGCAAAGCTGTCTCCTTGAAAGCCGTGCCGCCTGAGCCGGCCCGCAGGCACCGACTCGTCACGCACGGCGGGTAGCTCCCAGTGCACTGGGTGTAAACGGGAGGGGCCGCAACACAGCAAATCTAGAAAAAACCCAACTCCACTGCGCAGGTCATGTTCTATGCGGACTTTGCGGCCACACCTCGCACTGCGGACTTTTTAAACGGGTCAAAGTGTTGCATCACTGAAAATGTATGCAGTGTTGCTATCTTGAAAGGACTGGTCCAGAACGGAAAATAAAATGGAGTGGAAAAGTGTGAGGAGCCTTTTGCTTTGCAGTGGGAATCCAACGGAAGGTGGACCGATGACCTGACTAGGGTCGCGGGTAGCCGATGGATGCGAGACGCAAAGAACCAGTTGTTGTGGCGACACTTGGGGGAGGCCTATGTCCAGCAGTGGATGTATTTCAGCTGATATTATGATGAAGATGGGAATCTAACTAAATTAGATCAATTTTTTTTTTTGTTTTTTTTTAAGGATGGGAAATCATCAAATGACTTCTTCCGCTCTGGGTGGAGCGGAACGGCGTGTCAGACTCTTACTGACTAAAACCCATCCATGTTCCTTCTAAAGCCCTATGCGTTCCAGGGCCGCGGTGACTCTTTCGAACAAATTCCGCAACTCTGGCAAGAATTAGATATACATATCTTGGACTTATATCTGGACCATTGGGTCCTGGATCTTTGGAAGCCGCAAGGTGATAAAGAATAGGACTAAAGCACAATTTTCGATAGTCTCCCGATTGCCACCACCACCTCACCTGATGGTAAGCGATGATGTGGTCGACGATGGAGCACGCTTGCCTAGAAGTGACCTATTCACTCTTGACTTAAAGACCTCCAGGTTGTAGCTACGTCGTTTGCGTCATTTGCTTCCTAAGGTTGCCCAGTTTTTCCCCAACTGCATCAGGGTCTGCTTCCAGTCTCATCAGATGCAGCTGAATCCCAGTATTTTACATGGATCAAGTGCCTATTGAACCTCCACAACTATTTCTGAGTACAATACCTCTTAGCACAGCGTTTCCCATTTGGTGGGTCGCAGCCCTGGCTTTAATATTATATTAAGGCCACCACAGGCAAGCCCGGTTAAGCAGTCGACAACCTTATAGGTTGAACTACGAGACTCACAAAAAAAAAAAAAATTGGTGGGTCGTGACGCGGTACCGGGCCATCAAAATAAAATACCGGGTCGCAGCATTCCCGCCTTGTTTTAAAAATATCACTAAATAGGCGATACCGAAATTTTGGTCAAACATTTTTAATAGTAATATAAACATACTT
Source organism: Mamestra configurata (assembly GCA_002192655.3). NCBI lineage: Eukaryota > Metazoa > Arthropoda > Insecta > Lepidoptera > Noctuidae > Mamestra > Mamestra configurata. Next base: position 28,190 of record NDFZ01004523.1, read on the forward strand.
CTAATAACAATAAATGTGTATTATTTTACTTGATGTAACCAGCGGGGGAGGTTTAAAAGGGTTTTTAAAAAGTGTTGAGTGGGTCACGAAGGGGCAGTGTGTAAATTACTGGGCCATGACAGAACAATGTTTGGAAAACACTGTCTTAGCATATTGAGCTGGTTTGTGTCTCATCTACACAAATATTATAAAGAGGAAAAATTTTTATTTTTGTGTGTATGTTTGTAATGAATAAACTCGAAAACTACTGTGCCGATTTCAAAAATTCTTTCATCATTACAAAGCTACATTATCAGCGAGTAACATAGGCTATATTATATCCCCGTACTCCCACGGGAACGGGAACTACGAGGGTGAAACCACGTGACATCCGCTAGTTATTCATAAAATCCCTGAATTGTTTAGATTGTTTCTTCTCTATTGAGAATTTTGCTAATCACTTGCACACAGGGACAAACGGTTTAGAGATTTTTATGAAACAAAAGCAACCAATAAAGTTCGAAACGGCTGGTTGACACTTCCCGTGACCCAAGAGCTGGCTTTTACTTTGGCCAGAGGCTAAGTATTGCCATTCAACGTGGCAATGCCGCCAGTCTCTTGGGCACTAGTTTGGTTCTGGTCTAATTTAGTTTTGTTTTAAGTTTAAAAAATAAATCTTTACTTATTATTTTTTTTTTTCTAAGCCTATTGTGTCCTACTGCTGGGCAAAGGCCTCCCCCATATCCTTCCAGACATTCTTTTCTTGCGCCACCTCGAACCAGCCTTCGCGATGTGCATCCAAGTCATCTCGCCACCGCTTTCTGAGCCGGCCTTATTATAAATTATATTGTTATTAATTTTATAAATAATAAAGAGGAATTATTTAAAGCAACCTCCGATTTCTGAATTCATGATTTATAGTTGAGTTTTTGTCAAACTTATTTGTAACCTGAAGGCCAGTCATATTGTAAAATGAAAGTAGGGTTTGACAAGTTCTAAACCCTAATTTTTAATTCAGAAACCGTCCCTTTGTATCTTGGGTTCGGCCTATTTGATGTGAGGGATTACTCAAATGAAAACCAACAAATTTTTATAACATATTTTATTATAAGTATTTCAGGCTTTAACTTCTAATTGTAAGGAAAATACACCAAATTTTCCTGACTTAGAATTAACTTATACTATCTTATCTATTCACACATAGATTACCCGGCAATAACTAGAGTTAATTAGCTGGTCAGGCGCGGACCCGAATTATCGGGGGAGGAGTTCACAGGACCGCGAATCGTTGTCCCCCTGAACCCCTCCTTTCGAATCCGCCCCTGACCTGGTTTTTCCTTGGTGTCCCCAGTTTGTTGAAGGAAGCCCGTCTTAGCCTTGCTCTCTTCACCGCCTTCTTATCCACCATCTGTTGCTTCTTCAACGTCATTGAGGCGACCAAGGGACCGCCAGAGCCTCGTTGGTATCATCAGCAGGGTGCGCCGCGGGCAGGTGAGGTTGACTTTGGCTCTGCAGGTGTTATTGGAGCCACTTACACCCCATCGGTGCACGATATGGCTGGCACGGAAGGTTTGGCTTCAGCTGCTCTCAGGAGACACAGCTTGTGAACCAGAAATCTGTTAAAACAAAAGAATTTTAAGTTAGAACCCTGATAAACACCAACATCTTCATGACTTCGTGTTTCCTGCTAACTTCAACCTGGCAATCTTTACGGCAAGAGTGAATAGGTTACTTCTAGGCAAGCGTGCTCCATCGTCGACCAAATCATCGCTTCCAGCCAGGTGTGCCTACTCATTAAAAAATAAATAAAAAAAAACACTGATCAGCTCAGTAATTGCCATCATCAGCCAATGGTATTCCATTGCTGGACATCGGCCTCTGCAATCGGATGCCATTCATTTCGATTGTCACTAACGCTCATCTAGCACCCACCAGCTTATGAAGATCTTCGGTCCACCTAGCCTGAAAATCTCACCTTATGTTTTCCGATTTCAAGTCTCCACTCAAGAACAGTTCTGCCCCAACATTTATCGCTCCTGCTGCTTGAAATAATAAGAAAAAAATTAAAATACTGACCTTATTTTTCAAAGATGAGGCTGCGTGTTCGCGCAGAGTCGTGAAACAAAATGGCGGCTCGAAGACCAACGCCTCATGGTGACCCCGAAGTGATGCCGCAAAACAAGATGGCGGCTCTGCGACCAACGCCTCGAACTGATGCATTATGGGTGTCGATTGAAGTCGTCTTCGGACACGGGGAGACGAGCAGATGATGTGACGGATGGAAGAGACAGAGAGACCTGGAAGAAGAAAAAAATATATTTTAGAATCTGTTATAAAACAAAAATGAGATCTGAAATGGGCTGAAAAAAAATAAAAATTAAGGTCCTTTAGACTGCCACTGACGGGCGTGCGTGGCGCGACAGTGCGACAATGACGTGACAATGCGTTTTCATAGAAATAATTCTGTCCATAAAACAGTGACGCATTGTCGCGCCACGCCCACCCGCGTGAACTATTTCTGGAAAAAAAATTCTTACGTAACGCACATAAGAAAATCTAAAAAAAAGTAACAGGAAAATTTTAATTATTGATTCTAAAGCACTTACCTTCACACTTAAAAGGGATACGCCGTAACACAGTACTGCCATTTCTTCAGAAAAGTACCAGGGCAGCAGAGACATGAAGAGAGCTAAAATAAAAATAATCCTAAGACACTTACCGTCTCGAAGCAAGTCGCCACCATCTCGACAGAGACACGAAGAAAGCTAATTTAATCAAAATAAATATCTAAAAACACTTACCATTACAAATATTTGGTACTGCAGAGCTGCAAAGTTATAGGCCTCTCCTTTAAGCAGGTACCAGGGTGGCACAAGCTTGAAGGAGTGGACTCGACTTCCCTGGCAGACGGCGGATGGCGCACTGGTTAGGCGGACCCGGCGAAGTCTAGTCTAGAAAAATAAGACTAGCTGTAATGCGCAGGTCAGGAATTGCGATCAATACTTTTGCGTGGGTTCAATGCGGAGATCTTGTAATAAATTATAGCTAGCGTTGTACAACTTGTGTACTTAGTTGTGAAATAAGTGGTAGCGAACGTTTTGAGATGGATGTTAAAATTATCGTTTTGAATTCTTCAGGGGTGGATTTTAAGTGGTTTTACGAGTACGTAGCTAATTGGTTGGTCTGTTATGGTTAGGTAAGGAGTCTAGGTACTGTCTTCATTTTTAGTTTCTGGGACGTTTCTTTTACAAAAAAAAATACAACGAGGTGCACTCCGGGAGTGCCGGCAGAAGTGAAAACTTGAACATTAACGTCGTGCATTTTTGATATTTTGGAATGGTTAGGGAATAATTTCGCAGGAATTGCTTTAATTATCAGTATAAAAGTACTATCATTTATGTAGTAAAATTATTGCGCGATCGTACACAAACATGATAATTTATATAACATTAATAATTTAACACTTCAGAACTTTCCCTCCGTCTTATGAATTTTCGATCAGGTCATGTGTCCTGAGTTTAATATTTTTACCCATCCCAAAAAATGCACAACCCCACTAAAGAAGTTTTCACTTCAAAACCGGACAAGTGCGAGTCTGAATCGTGCACCGAGGGTTCCGTACAAACTCGTGTGTAGATAAGTCGTCAATTTTCGGTGTCGTTTTTTCTGATTATACATGACCTACTGAAATTCACAAATTATGCTATGAGAGTACCGAACATTATTCTGTTTTGCGAAAAGTTAAGTAGGATTGAAGGAAAAACTTAACTTTGTAGCTGAAGAAATGCTCTGGTAAATCGATTTACGTCACGGTCAAAAGTCAAATCTCCAACTGCAAATGTAGGTTCTCAATTCGATTGTTTTTTTTTTTTGTATATTTGTTCAGCGATTTTTTCGCCAATTGTCTACCGATTTGGATGATTCGTTTTTTATTTGGAAGACTATTTTCCATACTGGTCCCTTAATTTGGTGAAGATCTCAAAATCAAAATCATAAGTCATTTATTCAAATTAGGCTGAGTGCCAGCACTTTTTGAACGTCAAAGTTCTACATAAAGACAGTCCCCCAAAACGCCCGCCCGTCTCCGAAGAAGAAGTGGCGCAACAAACTCCCCAGCAACACATCTGTCTGTTGAGTTATAAGAACTATCACTTATACAAAGGTATGTAAGTAGTCAGTATTCTTACAAAGAAAACAATACAACAAAGGTAACACGTAAAAACATAAAACTTAATAATTCGCTACTTGTAAGCTAGCACACTCCATTATACCAGCATAAACAGACAAACTCAAGCATAAAAACAATATCAAATCAAACTAATAAGCCTCCAGACATGAAGGGTGTGCCCACTTACACGTGCAGTGCAGAGGGTAGAATTTAATTTAATCTGATGAAGAATTTCGGAGATAGGCAACGGAACTCTTCAATAAATGATAGCAAATCTTCCAGGACTGCTGCTATCGTATGTCTGTTTACTGTTTACACCAGTTTATCACATAACATCACGCTGGTACGCTGTAAAGGGTATGCAGATGTGTACAAGTCACCCATTTTTTTGGGGTTAATATGTTAATATTCGGGGATAACTTTTTTGTTTATGAACCGGTCTTGATTATTCTCTTTGCGTTGAGTTTTTTTATTCAAACTCTGCGCAGATTTAAGTCTGTATTGTGTGGTCGCACTATAAGGCACAATCTTCTTGTAATTTTTCGGAACGACAAGAAGATATTATGGATATTATTTTGTTATGTGGCTCTTCATGTGACTGGCCGAAGGTGCAGTGTGCTCGCCAAGGTCGCTGATGAGGTTGAGGATGATGAGAGACTGAGGATGCTGACTGGAATGCGCGTCAGCTGCATGCTGGTGGTCAGGATACCCGTCGAAGCCGTGGGTACTGGCTGGCTGTGTGTCTCGCAGCTCGAGAGCTTGCGGTCAGAATGAGGAGTGATGATGACGTCATGATGTGATGGCTGCGCTGACTTTCACTGTCGAAGGTCACCAGTATAGAGGTACACAGTACAGAGAGTAAAGTACCGCATACCTCCACTGAAAATGGGAGGATCCTCCGACCAGAAGGTTGTTGTGTCTGGTGGGCAACTGCCCGATAGTTGACATTCAAGGTCAAATCGCATGGAGAACTTTGCTTGCGCGATGCATGATTTCGTAGTTAGTTCGTCGTAGATGGCGCTGCGGTTCGTTTTGTTGCCGTACAAATTTCGCTTTCTTAGCTTTTCATGTAGCGGCATCAATGCCGCTACAGGGTTACAATCTCTCAAGATATTTTATAATCTTCCGGAGTTTGCTATTATCCGGTAATACTTAACATATTTTTAAGTTACGCGCTCCGCTCCAAAAAAATTTATACTATTAGCACCAAAATTCAACTGAATGGAGTCAGTAAGCTCGTAGCGAATTGCTGTGACAGACGAACAGACAGACACATGAGTGATCCTATATGGGTTTTGTTTTTCATTCGGGCGTTCGGAACCCTAAAAGAGATTTTTTCTTGGAATTAATCTTGTTAGTATCAAAATTTAGGGTACCCTCCAGTGCCCAATAGGGCTTTTATTATTACTAATAAGATTAGTCCGTCAGATAGATATTCAAAAAATATTGGACCAATTTTTTTTCACGTATTCAAAAAATGAAGACGATAGATACGTTGAAAACACGCGTGACGTCACTAGGATGGTCACGCCGAACCGCCCGTACCGGTTGTGATAAATGTTGGTACAGAGATAGACGGCCCTTTGCGAAAATCTATATTAACGCGAACGAAGCCGCTATAAATAGCCAAGTGCGTGTCGGACCACGCACAGTGTAGGGTTCCGCAGTTACCTGTCTCCTGAATCATGCCAGAAAAATAGTAATTCACTAGATATTATTAGATTACAAAGTTACAAATGCACTTGGTTTTAAGTAATTTTCTTATGCAGTTCCGTTTTTTAAGGTGGTCGACTATTAAGGCCTACTTAGCTGTGATAGCTTTCCTTTTAAATTAATTATATATGCTACTACCATGATTTTTTTCACGTCTCCAAAAGCAACCGTTTAGCTGGCAGAGAAACGGCGGACACTTTAATCTAACAAAAATTAGCTTAATATTTCGCAAACGAATCCTTTTTTTTTTTTTTAAGTATGGGAAATCATCAAATGACTTCTTCCGCTCTGGGTGGAGCGGAAGGGCGTGTCAGACTCTTACTGACTAAAACCCATCCGTGTTCCTTCTAAAGCTCTTTGCGTTCCAGGGCCGCGGTGACTCTTTCGAACAAATTCCGCAACCCTGGCAGGCTCTGGCCCTAGCGGGCCCCGTCTTTTATGCTGACATCTCTTTGAGGCGCTCGTGAAACACAACGCGCCATCGACCCGGGCCTGGTAGTGATCGGACAGCGAGCCACCCAATGCTCGCCGTCCGCAGGCCCGCGCCTATTGTGGCCGGGGATCGCCCTGCGACTCCCGACGCCCGGGGCGTCTTCTCCTGTAGCGGCGGTTGGGGCGAAGGCCTTGCCTTTCCCTCGCGCGGCCCGCCTCCTCCTTCGCTAGCATTACTGCTTCGCNTCCGCAGGCCCGCGCCTACGGTGGCCGGGGATCGCCCTGCGACTCCCGACGCCCGGGGCGTCTTCTCCTGTTGCGGCGGTTGGGGCGAAGGCCTTGCCTTTCCCACGCGCGGCCCGCCTCCTCCTTCGCTAGCATTACTGCTTCGCAGAAGGAGGTGACCGCTTCCCAAGCCTCCTCGTTCCGGACCATGGATTCAACCAGGGCCGGACGCGAGAGGTCGCTGCCGCCGATCGCCTCGTCGCAAACGAATTCTTGGATGGAAAAATGGTTTTAGTAAAACCTCAATATTTTTGGACGACCTATCTAACGACGCTCCAGAACGTGGGGGAGACGATAAAAAATTCATCGTCACTTCACTTGTGGGGGGAACTCTAAAAAAATATGTAAGTATTTTTAGATTTTATTCTACCACTTTGTCGGCATAATGATGTCTCTGAGCTAAACTATAAGTGTTCCTTGTTGACTACAAAACCGTAAAGACTAGTCCTGTATAAATCTGAGTTGAGTGGTACACAAAACAGAATGAGTTTTGGGGGTAAAAACCTACCTACTACCCTATTACTAAGACTCAACTCTCCTTCTGTCTGTCTGTCACCAGGCTGTATCTAATGAACCGTGATTGCTGGACAGTTGAAATTTTCACAGATGATGTATTTCTGTTGCCGCTATAACAAAAAATAAAAATAAATGGGGCCCCCATACAAGAAACACGATTTTTTTGGCTTATGATATGGAACCCTTCGTGTGCAAGTCCAACTTGCATTTGGCCAGTTTTTTTTTTTGGAAGATAAATTACTCTCTCAGCAATTATCTCCTAAAAATTAGAGTGAACAGGCTTCTTCTGGGTAAGCTCGCTCCATCGTCGACTTTGTCTCTGTCATCCATGACCTAGACAAGAGTCAAGAGCAAACCCATCTCAAATAAAAAAAAAACAAAAAAAGGAAGAAAAAAATCTATACGAACCTTTACTTTATTACCACAAACATTCACAAAAAAAAACACGCAACCTTATTTCTAATAAGTACGTCAAACTTTTTTTTTTAAACGTATTCTTCTCAATGTCACTGCCAATCTAAATCTGAAACATTAGGTACTATCTGTTAATTTTAGTTTTTTTTTTGTTGTACTTGTTATCAGCAAAAGATTGATAAATCGATAGAATATAAATAAAAAAGTCAGTCTTCAGAAGGTCAATTTTATTCTACTAATTAACGTGTTATGCGTAAAGCTTGAGACTAAATTGCGATAAGATATTGAAAACACTGGAAAATGGTATTCTGCTAACTTTAAAACCTTTCTCAATTGGAATTCGCAGTCCCGATTCGGAGTCCCATTTTTGATGTATATATAAAAAGAATAGAAATGGTTAAAAAAAATCTTACGTGCTATGCGTTCAACTAGTTTTTTTTTCAGGCATACCTTTTTTGTAATGTGCAACTGTTTTATGCCCCAATAAAGTAAAATAAAATAAAAATTAAAAAATAAAATTTCGATCTATTCACATTCGCATCGCAATGTCATCCACATTCCAGTCGCATGGGAGGCAAGTTTGTTTTCATTTACGAAATTAAATAAACCCTTATTTAATTTCGGAAATGAAAACGTTTCCGGATGACGACATCACACAATACATCGACCAAACTGGAATAAATTTTATTCTCGGAATTAATCGCTACTTAAGCGAGAGTAAACAAATTTCACGTTTATCCAACTAGAATCCAAGGAATAGCGAGTTTTTTCGGGAATACTAACTATACCACCGATATGCATTCCGAGAATAACAAAATATCGTCCTATTGTTTTATGCAGCTGTCATTTCAACTCAACAGTCTACTCAAGGAATTTTTTGCTTCAAATAAATAAAATGCAACGTCTAAACTATTTGATTCAAGATAGTGGTAGTGATGAGGAAGTTATACCTAGACGTTCAAGGTGGCTTATAGAGAGAATAGATTTGACAAAACAACTTTATTGACATTGACAGCTACTTTACCACGCTATAATACGAAAAATGAGAGTTGACATGAGTTTCGCTTCTGCACCATCCCGTTTGTAGGACAACGTTATTTAGCCGGGTATAACATTCGTTCTCATAAAGGTACACATTCACTCTGTTAATCGCGCATAGCTATTCCAAGTACACCTATACGTTAGATTACGTGGAAAAAAGCTCTTCATTTACTCGAGAATAAATCGTGGAATAGATTATTCCTGGTATAGTTACTCGTGTATACATTCGGGTTTGGTCGAATCCGCCCTGTGCGTTTTGTTTTTGTATAATTAGTAAATAGTTAGTTTTCGCGATTTCAGTAAAAGTTGTTCATAATGATGAGTACACCCCTTAAGAGGTATTGCGTTTATTCTGTTACAAGTTCTATAGATTAAAAATATCGACTTTTAATTATTTTACTCAAAATCAGATATTAAGTATATTTCGACATAAATTATTTTTTTTATAAAAAAAATAATTTATTTTTTACTTCCAAAACTACCCTATTCCTAATGTAAAAATCAAATACCTAACACTTTTTATCCAAACTAGGAATCGAACCTCCACGTTTGAGAAGGCTTCGTGGCTTAATCATAACAGCTGCACGGGTCAAAAAGTCAAAGTCAAAACGTTTATTTCAATAAGGCCATTAAACGGCACATTTGAACGTCATCTTTTACAGTTCAGTAAAAATAATAATATTACATTAATAAAGTGACTCTACTGTCCATTCGGAAAGGTAGATTCTTATGGAGAAGAACGGACAAGAAACTCCATAGTTTATATTCTTTTCAAATGTCCGTCGCCCCCCATTCATTCGGACCCGAGGTGGCGGCGCGTGGTGTTCCCGGGGGCCCATCTAGCCGGTAGCCCCGGTAGCCGGCACCAGCCGGGGATTACGCAAGTCGCTTCCGTTCCCGCGATCCCCAGCGTAGGTGGGAGATGGAACACGGGGGTGGTTTTAGTAAGTAAGAGTCTGACAGACCCCTCCGCCCGCCTCAGGGCGGAGGACATCCATGGGGATTTCCCCCAGTTAAAAAAATAGAGTCCTCATGAAAAATCCAAGCCGGGAATCAATTCTTTACATAACTATTAAACTTAACTTTTGCCCGCGACTTCGTACGCGCATATCCCGTTTTTTCCCGTTCCCATAGGAATTTTGGAAAATCCTCTTTCAGTGCTCTATACTCCCCGAGGAACCTTTTTTTTGGATGGGAAATCATCAAATGACTCCTTCCGCTCTGGGTGGAGCAGAAGGGAGTGTCAGACTCTTAATGACTGAAACCCATCCGTGTTCCTCCTAAAGCCCCTTGCGTTCCGGGGCTGCAGTGACTCTTTCTAACAGAATCCGCAACATGCCAAATTTCATACTTCCGAACAAATTCCGCAACTGATGCGTACTTATTCTATCTCTGTTGAAATGCCTATATCTACTTCAAAAGTAAAAATATTATCTTAAAGAATTGATAAAAAGGTTAATCGTGACCCTTGCTTAGGTCACCAAAACATCTCGTGATGAGTGGGAATTCCACTTTTGCTAATTAAAGTTCTTATCAGGAGGCCTTGCTTGTCTTCCACTATAGCTTCTGCCCTCGACTTCGTCTGCGTGAACAATCAGATATGATATTAGATAGGGACAAAAACTATTTTATGTGTTAATCCAGATTATAATTTAAGAGCAACCCGGGGCCGGCTTTGCACGGGTTGGAGAGCAAATTGCCATTTTAATCGTCTCGTATCGGTATCCCACTTCATCTATCCGATGACGACTACACATTTATTAAAAAAGAAATGATTTTTATGAAAATTTGAGTTATTAAAATATATATATTACTAGCTGACCCACGCAACTTCGTCTGCGTCACATTTTTCTTGAATGCTCGGCTCTTATTGGTCGTAGCGTGATGTTATATAGCCTATAGCCTTCCTCAATAAATATACTTCCTAGGATTAGCACGTTCTAACAAACAAATAGTCTAGAATAACTAACTGATCGAGTGGTAAATGATCAATTATCGACCACCGAGAGTAGAAAGTAATTAAAGCCCTAATATCGCTATTATAAAATAGGGGTTGGTGATAGAAGGGTGAAAATTTGGAGTTGTATGTATTTTAAAATATCACATTATAAAAAAATAAAAGATAAAAATGTTGTCAAAAAAATAAAAAAATAATGTTAGGGGTGGACAACCCTTATCACTATCTATTTTTAATACCCCTAGTATTGAAAATAGATAGTAGCCAATTCTCAGACCTATTGAATATGCATATAAAATTTCATAAAAATTGGTCAAGTCGTTTCGGAGGAGTATGGTAACTAACATTGTGACACGAGAATTTTATATATAAGAAATTTTATATATAAAAAGATTTATTACCCTGACCCATGACGTAGTTTGAACCGTAGTTTTGTGTTCCAAAGATACGCGGAATGGAATGGTGACATTGTTTTGATACGTAAACATTATTAACAGGGTGTTTCATAATTCTAGTGCATTATTTATTTGACTTGACTGGCCTGTTGGTCGAGTGGTTAGTGAACACAGTTCGTAGAGCCACCACCGGGAGAGGACGCACTTAGAATTGTTCGACTATAAAATGTACAGACCTCAGTATGTGTTACCGTTGGTAGCATTTTACGTAGGTTTTGCCCATTCCTGGGGTAAGTTTTTTCTCTCTCAACCTTATTTATGACATTTTTTCCTGGTTTTTTTTTTTGGTGAGAAATCATCAAATAAGTTTCGCCGCTCTGGGCGGAGCGGGAGGGAGCGTCAGACTCTTCCTGACTGAAACTAATCCGTAAACTAACCCCTCCTAATGCCCTTTGCGTTCCGGGGTCGCGGTGAAACATTCGAACAATTCCGCAACCCTGGCACACACTGGCCTCAGCAGACCCCGTCCATAGGGTATTTAAAAAAAATATTGGGCGTTTTATTTTTTTCTTTTTCCACGTAAACAAATAATGAAGACGATATAGTCCGTTGAAAACAAGGGTTTTTTTTTTTTTTTAAATTTAATATGGGTTTGCTCTTGACTCTAGTCTAGGTCATAGATGACAGAGACAAAGTCGACGATGGAGCGAGCTTACCCAGAAGAAGCCTGTTCACTCTAATTTTGATGAGATTAGGGTCGTATGCGTTCGGAAACACAGACGCAGGCAGAGAGTTCCACTCCTTTGCTGTGCGCATTATAAAAGATGTTTGGAAACGTTTAGTGCGAATTGGTGGAATAGCAACAATGTGTGACTATGATGGGACAATTTTTACCAGCGATGTGACGTCACGCGTGTTTGTAAAGTGGCGATGTCTTTTTTTTAATGTCTATCCCATCGTGTATCGTTGGAAAGGTCGTTTAAAAATATTGCGGATGTGCGGAAACCATTTTTCCATCCAAGGATCCGTTTGCGAAATATTAAGCTTTAAAATGCATATCCCCAAGTCCGCCGCCCCTGGACCCACTTAGGGGGGCAGGAAGAGGGCAGCGTATCCTACGACGCCCGATGCGTCTGCTGCGGGCTAGGAGAGAGGTCGAGATCTCCCTCTCCCTTTTTGCAGCCTCCTTCTGCGTGATAACTGTCTCGCAGAAGGAGACCACCCGTCCCAGGACTCCTCGCCGCCGACCATAGAACGGACTACGGCCGGCAGTGAGAGGTCACTGCCAACCACAGGGCGGCACGGCGCGGCTCCTCCCAAGCGGCACACTCTGCCAGCTAATGCCGCGCCGTGTCCTCCCGACAGTCGAAGCAGTGGTGACAACGAGCGTCTGGTTCCCTGCCGATGCGACACAGGAATTTCCCGAAGCAGCCATGCTCCGAGAGGACCTGCGTCGCACGAAACGACAGGGAGCCGTGCCTTCTCCCGAGCCAGAGGTCGAGCACCGGCCGGATGGCCTCGATAGTGATGAGGCCGGCNCTGTGCCTTCTCCCGAGCCAAAGGTCGAGCACCGGCCGGATGACCTCGGTAGTGACGAGGCCGGCGGAAGGGCGTGAGAGCCTGTCCCACCATCCCGCCACCAGGACCTTGCGCAGCTGCGACCGACGCAGCTTCATGTGTCGCTGCATCAGTCCGCTCATCTTCGCCTCCGATGCAGTGACGCGAGGTACCGCAAACCGCTTCGTAGGAGATTGTGCGATAACCCCCGATGACTATGATGGCCATCATCCTCTGCGACTTTCGCAGAACAGTGATGGTGCTGGCCGTCAGGTCAGCCGCCCAGATCGGGGCCCCATACAGGGCCATCGATCGCACGATCCCCACATACAACCGCCTGCAGGCGGTGCTCGGGTCCCCCAGATTGGGAAGCAGCGTTTGAAAGCGCCCCAGTCGCGCCCAACAGCTTGGGCGCCAGCCGCCAGAAATGAGGCCACATTATGAAGATAGATATTATAGGAAACAAATCAATATGACCAAGGGACTACTGCACTCAACCATAATTTTTTCGACTTACTTTAATTATATTTGTAGTGGTTTTATGTCAAGAAAAGTACTGTTTTAACATATCTGCCACGCCAATATGCAAATGGCCGCCATCCACGCTATGGTGTGAATTATGGTGTATATGGCTAATTTAAGGTTATCTGCAAAAATATGAAATTATTTTAGAGTTAAGTAGTTCATTACAGCTTGTATTTGTGTAACCTTTATTTTGATTGTGTCTATTTTTGGTTTCCGAATGTTATTAATTATGTATTTTTTGTTTATTGGATATAATTATATTTATTTAGTTTTTACAAATTGTTAATTACTAATGTTAAGATTCGTTTACCCAAATATTGTAAATGTATGGGGTTCAATGTAAGTAGAATTAAGTAGTTACTGCCTTATTTATGTTTATACACAAGGGGGGAACATCATTACGTCACTCGAACCAACGGTAGTTGCTGAAAATCAGCGCCGGCGATTTTTGGATTTGCCCATAATCACGGCAATTATGCTGAGCAAATGACCGATTCTTGCTCGGATGCGACGCACAACTTGAATTTATGTATATTTTCTACAATTACTTTCTGTCTAAAATGTTTATTGTTGTTTTGTTTTCTTGTTGTCGCTGTCAGCCAATCAGGCGTCATGCCATGGACAACTGCTGAACTTTGTTTTCTGTTTTATCTGTGGTGTGCTGGTGTGACCAGAGACACGTTTAGGTTAATGTCCGGTCCAGACATGGGCTGGCAGTGATGTGTTATTTTTCAGTTTTTATTTATTTTAGTTATAATTATTGTAGTTGATAAGTTTTTTAGTTTTTTAGTGTTCTGTGCGTTTTTTCCGGCAGAATAAATTGATTTTCTTTCTTTCATTTCTTTCTTTCTTTATATCTGACATTTGACCTAATACTGTTAACAATAATGTGACAAAAATCCATGAAATATTTTTTTGTATTTGGATCAGTATTGGTTTAGTATTTAATTTTGGAAGTCATTGTTTCTGGTATGGTTTCTTCGTTTATTGACACTGACTTCCAAAATTAAAGTTATTTTGTAGTGGTTTGTATTAGGAAGTCGGTTGTATTTTTTTATTTAAAAACGTTTTTTATTTTTCACTTTTTAGTTTTGAAACCCCAACATTTCAACCAGTCCATCTCAATTTAATTGTCTATCTCCGAAGCTCTTTGTCAGATATTTACGAAAACTAAATGGGACCATTTCAAAATAAACGTCTTTCGAACAAAAACAAAATTTTGAAAATCCGTTGAAACTTTCGATTGTTAACCTCCTCCTTTTTGAAGTCGATTAAAAAGTAAGAGGAATGAAGTCGATCAGCTTGCCAGACAAACTAAACCAGACTTTGTTTCAGACTTCGCTGTTTCACGTGGACAGAATATAGAATTTTATACCGACGAAATCAAAACAGACACCGTAAGTTTCAATTCGCATACCCCTGCAGCGTTAGATTACGATGAGGTTCACAATATGATGATTTTCGTCGACAAACAGCAACTCAACAATGACGCTGTATGTGTTCATGACCTATCTTCTAAAGAAAACACATGTTTAATTGAAAGAAATGGCAGAAATATTCGTGGTATCACCTTCGATCCCGCCACATCACTAATATATTTTACAGACGTAAACGAGAGAAGCATTAATTTCATTTCATTAAAAGCAAGAGGTAATATATATGGAAATCTTTTGATGAAGAAAAATTCAGGAATCCCAGCTGATATAGTAGTTGAAAGTTGTAGAGGGTACGTTGACGATTCATTTAATATAAGGCCTACCGCATAATACAATTAGCTTTGTCCCGTGACTTCGTACGCGCATATAGCGTTTTTCCTGTTCCCGTAGGAATTTCGGGAAATCCTCCCTTAGTGCTCCCCTACGGAGTGTAGGGAAACTGCATACCTAATTTCAGCAAGATGAGTACAATGACCCCTTAAGAGGTATTGCGTGTATTCTGTTACACGTTTATTTTTTATATTAATTAATTTTATATTTTATATTAAACGACATCGACCGATTTTTGCCGAATCAATCAAACAACTGTTCAATGTGTATTGTCATGTTTTAAAGCGTATCATCGATTAAACTGTTTGATCTTCGTGGAATAAAACAAGCACACAACTCGACTAAACATTTTCTTTCACAAGTTCTTTGTAAATGCGGTAAGCCTAAAACCTCACAAAATCTATTTGAAATTCGAGGTAGACGTTGTTATGTTACAGGTATATTTACTGGTTTAACATAGGCCTTACCACGCCTACAATAGAGAGAGCCTATATCGATGGATCGGGCGTCCAAGTTATTGTCAATAGTAAAACGTTGTTCATCAGTTCAACGTATAAAATTGAACCACACAGCCTGACTATTGATCAACAAACACAAAGATTGTACTGGATGGAGCCCGTCACAAGAGATTATTACTGTATTTACTATTCAGACTGGAATGGAAACGGAAAAACCTGTTTAAATAGCTTAGCGTCGCCGAATGAAATTTTCTATTATCCATTATCAAATACTTTTTCTCTTTCGAAAACTATTCTTTACTTTGGTGACTGGGGTGACCAGAGAGCGTTGGTCTTTAAAATAGATAAAATTAAAGGGACAGGACATAGTTTTGCGTTGCAAACTAAAAATATTAACAATGGCATAGTTGCCAACTACAATATTAAAGAACGAATTCTTTGCATTAAAGAATGCGTCGCTCTGACGTACATACACGTGTACGAGCGTAAAACTTCCTGTGATGGTCCGTTTTGTGTCCACGGTGCGAAATTACTTGGACAGGCTCTTTGCAAATGCCCACCTGGGTATAAAGGTGAGCGATGTGATGTGTCCGTATGTGAGAAATATTGTTTGCGAGGCACCTGCACTGCCAACAGTGAAGGAAATCCTACATGCAGGTAATTTTTTTTTTTACTATTCACATGCACGCGTTTAACCACTACATCACCTGATGGTAAGCGATGATGTGGTCGAAGATGGAGCACGCTTGCCTAGAAGTAACCTATTCACTCTGAAATGTTTGAAGTGAAAACTTCTTTTGCGGCGTTGTGCACTTTTTGGGATGAGTAAAAAATGGTAAACTCGCATCAGGACACGTGACCTGATCGAAAATTCGTAAGACGTAGGGAAAGTTAATAAATGAATATGGTAGTTCACTTTGATGCGCTTTCTTAATATATATTTCTTGTGTACGTGTGTATGTCTCTGAAGTCCTCCTAAACGGCTGAACCGATGTTGATAGAATTTTTTGTGTTCAAGGGGATTCGATAATGGTTTAAATTCACAATTGGACCCGGTAGGTGGCGCTGCAATCGATTTCTGTAATTTTTCGTCAAACTCAAAGCAAACGTTCGGACAGGACAATGTCTGTTCGGACCGCTAGTATCTTTATATTTTTTTTGCGATTTGAAATGTAAAATACGTGTCCAATATTTTTTTTAAATCTAACGGACGGGCTCAATAGAATTCTGTTTTTTCTACCTAGTACAATACTGTTATAATTTCTTCTATTATTTTTTCTATCTATTGAACTTAGGAGCCCATGTAGGTATAAGTAACGTCTGGTGGCTCTATGATTTATCTTTTTAACAGAAGTAACAATATAGATAGTAAAGAACGTTTTCTAAAATGAAATCTAGCTAGATTTATCGCCCCAAAAATCCCTTTTTTTAATGATGGGAAATCGTCAAATGACTTCTTCCGCTCTGAGTAGAGCGGAAGGGCGTGTGAGACTCTTACTGACTAAAACTCATCAGTGTTCCTTCTAAAGTCCTTTGCGTTCCAGGGCCGCGGTGACTCTTTTGAACAAATTCCCTAATACTAAAACCCCTATATACTAAATTTCATGAAAATCGTTGGAGCCGTTTCCGAGAGACCTCGTTTAAAGGTAGATATAATATACATAATATAATAGTAGATATAATATACATAATATTATTTCAGTTGTCCAGCTGGTTATTCCGGGGTACGATGTGGCATCGACTTGTGTCGTGGTTACTGCGCCAACAACGGTGTCTGCTCCGTAAATGAAAAGAATGAACCAGTCTGTCAGTGCAAAGGAGAGCATACAGGCGTCAAATGTGAGGTTTCGGGCTGTCTCAACTATTGCATCAGAGGCAGCTGTAGTTTGAAAGATGATGGACTCCCTCAGTGCAGGTAAAACATACATACATACGAACTGCTCGAATTTAGAACCTCCCTATTTTGAAGTTGGTAAAAGTTTACCGCCCACCGGTAAAGGGTACAGCGTCCAAGCCACTGGCTGTTAGGGCTCCAGTGAGTGAAATCTCCTAAAAATACGAGCAGTTTCCCGAAGCACCGCTTTCTGAATCAAGCACCAGATGGTAAGCGATGAATTGGTCGATGATGGAGAACGCTTGCTTAGCAGTAACCTATTCACTTTTGACTTAAAGATTGAAGGAGTCTGTAGGGATATGAAGGAGTCTGTGTTTCCACAACCTCCCCCAGGTTGTAGCTATCAGGAAACACAGACTCCGGCATGAATTATACTCCTTACCAGTACACACAGTGAAAGTATTCTTAAAACGTGTTGTGCTTCTTGGATTGTTTTCCATATTTATTGAAATTTTATTTCAGATGTGAAGCAGGCTATTCCGGGGAAAGATGTGAAATCAACGTTTGTCATGGATATTGTCACAGCAACGGACACTGCAGTTTAAAAGACAATGGACTTCCTCAATGCAAGTAAGACATACGCTTAATAATAATAATTTAATCTGCGTTTATTCATTTTCTTTATCTTTGGCCTGGCACGCGACGATGGCGAGAGACCGGACGGCATGTCGTTATTTCCATGGAAGATGGGTGGGCCATTAGTGTGGGACGCTACTTGTGTCGATACTCTTGCGCCATCCCATCTTCCTAGCTCTTCGTGCTGTGCTGGCGCTGCCGCTGCAGCTGCAGAGAACCTCAAGCGGCGGAAATATAATAAACTTGTTGGTAGTTATATTTTCGAGCCGTTTGGGGTTGAAACTCTCGGGTCTTGGGGTCCGAGTGCACATAACTTATTTAAAGATCTCTCAAGGCGCTTAGTTGACACTTCACGTGACCCAAGGGCTGGCTTTTACCTTGGTCAAAGAATAAGCATTGCCATACAACGTGGCAATGCCGCCAGTCTTTTGGGTACACTTCCAGTCGACAGCGATGCGGATGAATTTTTTGACGCCATATTTTAGGGTTTATTTAGTTAGAAGATTTTATTTCTATTTCTAGTGTATATAGTTAGTTAAGTATTTATGGAATAAAGAAGTTATTTGCCTCTTCGTTTATCTTTACATTTCAAAATATTTCTTTAAACAAACCAAAACGACGATTTCCGAAATGAAAGTAATATTAAACGGCGGTTCTTTCCTCTATGAAAATGAGATGTTCCGCTTTGAATCAAGCACCAGATGGTAAGCGATGAAGTGGTCGACGACAGAGCACACCAGCTTAGAAGTAACCTATTCACTCTTGACTTAAAGAACCCAGGTTGTAGGTATCAGGAAACACAGACTCCGGCAGGGAATTGTACTGTACACACAATTAAAGTGTTCCCAAAACGTTTTGCTTTCCTTGAATAATTTTTCTCAATTATTGAAAACTTATTTCAGATGTGATGCAGGCTATTCCGGGGAACGATGTGAGGTCGACGTATGTCGTGGTTACTGCGCCAACAACGGTGTCTGCTCCGTAAATGAAAAGAATGAACCAGTCTGTCAGTGCAAAGGAGAGCATACAGGCGTCAAATGTGAGGTTTCGGGCTGTCTCAACTATTGCATCAGAGGCAGCTGTAGTTTGAAAGATGATGGACTCCATCAGTGCAGGTGAAACATATTCTTTCGTTTTTATTGAAAGGCTCTCTTTTCAACACTATATTACCTAATGGTAAGCAATGATGCGGTCGACGATGGAGCAGCTTGTCTAGAAGTAACCTTTTCACTCTTGACTTAAAGACCCCCAGGTTGTAGCTATCAGTAAACATAGACTCCGGCAAGGAAAGCAAAGCAAAGCATATTATTTTCCATATTTATCGAAATCTTATTTCAGATGTGAAGCAGGTTACTATGGGGTAAGATGTGAAGTCGACGTGTGTCATGGTTACTGTCAAAACAACGGAGACTGTACGTTGAATGACAAGAGTGAACCAGTCTGTACGTGCAAAGGAGAGCATACAGGCGACAGATGCGAGAGTTCTGGCTGTCTCAACTATTGCATCAAAGGCAACTGTAGTTTGACTGATGATGGAGTCCCTCAATGCAGGTAAAATCTAAAACAACAAACAAGAAAATCACAACAACACGCACCACACGACAACACCACCGCACACAAAAAAAAGTTACATAAAACTAAGAAGTACCTATTTTTAGGGTTCCTTTCGTCCGTAAAACATGTAATCCATAATCAATCGGGTGTCTGTTTGCCTGTCCGTCTGTCACAGAGGATTTTTATCCGAATCTACTGCACCAATCCTATTGAAATTTGGTGCCTACGCATCGAATTTATGTGACCCAAACGCGAACGTGCAACAAAAATAAATATATTTCAGTATACTTATTACAATTACTACTTACTATAATTTTCTAGTTTGTCCACCAAAAGTGGCGTCAATAGTCAGTCACATTCGGGGGACGAACTAATAAATAAAAAAAAGGTTTTTTAAATTGTATCGTGTGCCATATCAAATAAAAGGGCTTATTGTGAAGGTTTAAATTATACTTATTTTTATAATTTTAAAATAAATCGTTTTGAAATTATTCAAGAAATTAGATGAAAATTACCACTCTCTTATTACCGAAACTACTGAACCTAAAGTTTTGACATATAAAATACAAATAATACTTCAAAAAAATAATTTAACCTTAAAGAGTTCTATTGTGTTAAAATAACATATTATAAAAATGGGATTAATTCGGAATCATTTCCACGCGAGTCTGACTTGCACTTGGCCAGTTTTTTGAGTGAAAACTTCTTTAGCGGCGTTGTGCACTTTTTGGAATGAGTAAAAAATGTTAAACTCGCGTCAGGACACGTGACCTGATCGAAAATTCGTAAGACGAAGGGAAAGTTCTGAAGTGTTAAATTTTTAATGTAATATAAATTGTCATGTTTGTGTACAACAGCGCAATAAATGAATATTGTATTTTACCACATAAATTACTACTTACGTACGTACTTTTATACTGATAATTAAAGCAATTCGTACGAAATTATTCCCTAACCATTCCAAAATATTTATCAAAAATGCACAACGTTAATGTTCAAGTTTTCACTTCTCATGTTCAGTTTTCATGTTCTTGTTTCTTCTTCTGCCTGCACTCCCGGAGTGCAACCCGTTGTTTTTTTATTATAGATGTGCCCGCGTTTGACCACAATCTCACCTGATAATAAGCGATGATGTGGTCGAAGATGAAGCACGCATGTCTAGAAGTTATCTTTTCACTCTTGAATTAACCTCAATTTCGCTATCAGGAAACACAGGCTGCGGCAGGAAACTCCTTTGCTGTAGGGGAGAGCGGGGCTAAACGTGCCGCGGGCAATTTGTTTCGATGTAATTTAACAATGTACCGGACGTTACCTACTGTCCAAACTAAGATAGTTGCCATCGGTGCGCTGCAGGCGCTGCAGCGTTCCGTTTTATGACGAATAATAATAATATCTTGGGACAACTCACACACGGTCATCCGATCCCAAACTAGGCAGAGCCTGTGCTATGATAACCAGACAACTGATAAGCATACTTATATATTTCCAAATACATACATATTATAGATAAATAACACCCAGACACAGAACAAATGATCATGCTCATCACACAAAGATTTGTCCTGGGTGGGAATCGAACCCACGACCTCCGGTCGCAGTCAGGGTCACTAACCACTCGACCAACAGGCCAGTCGGTTTACTTGATATGTTTAAATCTCTTTCTTTCATAAAGCCTATTTCAATCGGATCAACTTACCCGCGGCACTTTAAGCCCCGCTCTCCCCTACGCACAATGAAAGTTCCCAAAACATATTGCGCTCCCTGTATTATTTTTCAAAATGTATTTTCAGATGTGATGCAGGCTATTCCGGAGACAGATGTGAAGTCAACGACTGTCATGGGTACTGTCTAAACGATGGCGTTTGTTCTCTGAACGAGGCAGATGAGGCTTCCTGTGAATGTGCTGGTGGCTTCGAGGGTTCAAGATGTGAAGTTAGTCAAACGTGTTCAACGAACTCGAACGCTAAATGATTAACTGTTAAATTGGCAAAAACCAAAACTTCTGCTCAATGCTGTCGTTGATGAATCTTAACTAATTTTATTTGCTTTGTAACTACACAATGTGGAGAACGACGATACGACAATAAATGAAAACACTGGCAATACTAGTTCATACTCACGGTGGAGCTCGTGGCTAAATAATAAAACCACATGGGTCGATTTTCAAGGTTAAGCAACGCTTGTCAAGGTTGGTCTGTGGATGGGTGACCATCTTAACATACCGAGTTTCCTTCGTGCCTCGGCACGGAGGCATTTGGCAGTCGTTACGGATTGTCAGAAGCCAGTAAATCTGACTCCAGTCTTGCCAAGAACTACCGTTGTACCCAGTTAATGAGTTGTGGAGGTCTGGTAAGCAGCCGCTCCACGTAAAATACTGGTATATAACTGAATCAGGTTTGACTGGAAACCGACCCCAATACAGTTGGGAAAATGCTAGGGAGATGATGATGATCGATGTCTCCACATATAACTGGCTAATTCAATTTTATTTACGTAATATAAAAAAAAAATATTGGTCTCTTTTTAACCTTGTGTTTGTTAATGTTGCGTTGTGTCTATCGCGAATAAATGTTTTCTATTCTATTCTATTCTTATTTCATTATTTTTGTTACCTGGTAGATATTGGTGTCAGCAATAAGACCGGCATTTTAAACATAGTGTTACGAGCTTGGGGTTCGTGACAAAAAAAACAGCTCACTAATTAGAAAACACAACTTAACTTAAACACACCACTGATCACTTTAATCGCACTTGAATATTGCTTCCGAAGTATTCGCTTGTATCGCAAATCCAAACATGTCTCGATTTTTTTTTTTGTGAGTGTCGTCTCGCAGTTCAACCTATAAGGTTGTCGACTGCTTAACCGGGCTTGCCTGTGGTGGCCTTAATATAATATTAAAGCCTCCAGCCAGGGCTTATAAAAAACTTACAAACTAAGCGACTACACACTAAGGGCACCCCCTGTGGGGTACGGGCCTCGGCTTAGGGCGTCGCTGGGGAGAGGACAGCTAGGGACGGGCTGGATCGAACTGGAATTATTATTAAGGGGTGACTCGGTCGCGAGCTATGCTGGCCTTATAAAGGTCAATTAATTCCAGAGCCTTCTACTGTAGAAGCATCTGGAAAGTACTCGTAACTACCGGTACCGACTGACCAGATATCAGGAACTGTAGAATGTAGAACAAGGCTCAATATTGGGTCCTTTCCTCTTTTTAGTGTATATTAATGATTTACTCCATCTTTTAAAAAACCAACCAAAGATGGTGTTATTTGCTGACGATACGTCCTTAATTTTTAAGATAGATAGACGTTCTACAAGTCTTGACGACGTAAATAATGCGCTACAGCAGGTCCAAAATTGGTTCACTGCGAATAATTTAGTATTAAATGGGAAAAAAACTAAGTGCATCAGATTTGCTTTACCGAATGTCAAAAGTAATACTTGCGACATAGTATTGGACAAAGAGAAACTTGAATTCGTCGAAGACACGGTTTTCCTAGGGATCACGCTTGACTCAAAGCTACAATGGGGTCCTCATTTAACATCTCTTGCAGGACGGCTAAGTTCAGCAGCATATGCTGTCAGAAAAATCCGTCAATTTACTGATATAGATACCGCGAGGCTGGTTTATTTTAGTTACTTTCATAGTATAATGTCTTACGGTATCTTATTATGGGGACGAGCTGCAGACATCGAGTCTATATTTATTCTGCAGAAAAGAGCCATCAGAGCCATATACCATCTTGGTCGGCGCGATTCCCTAAGGGAACTGTTTAAGGATATTAACATCATGACGGTACCTTGTCAATACATATACGAAAACATTATGTATGTTCGGAAAAATATTCATCTTTTTAATAAGATTAGTGATAGGCATAATTTTAATACTAGAAATAGGAATAAATTAGATCAACCCCGATTCAGATTGGCTAAAGTACACACTTCTTTTATGGGATATTGTATTAAGTTTTATAATAAAATACCACGTGAGATTCTCGAACTGAATGAGAAAAAATTTAAAACATGCATAAAACGCACTCTATGTAGACAGGCATATTATAAACTGGAAGATTATATCCTTGATAAAAATGCTTGGCTAAATGCCGGTCCTGCTCCACAGCCTCAGCCGCTTGGTTCCACTAGTTAGGTTTTATATTTGGAAGAGATGCTCACCCTCTTTTATGTCTAATAATAATACTATTCCGCATAATCTTATATTATGTTTGGAATAAACTTTTCTTTTTCTGTATTTTCAGATTGATATTCATAGTTTTATATAATTTAGAAGCAATTTTTATTTCAAGTTCTGTAAATGTGAGAACCCTGGACCATTATGTTAATAGATAGTTTCCTTGTTTGACATGAAATAGCAGGGGCAGTTGAGGGTGTGTCATGCTCACTCCAATGTCTCGCTGATGGTGGCGCGTGTATCGGATCATTCAGTTCCCTTCAAAATGGTTGAGCTGAATGGTGCTGATGCACGCGTCATGTTCGTGAACGGGCGCCGTCAGTGGAGACTGGTCATCCCTTGGTTGCCACTGCCTCATTTTAATATTTCATACTATAAATTGTTTTTTTTCTTTCTTTACATTGTTCTCATATATAGAAGCAACAAGGTTTATGTAACCAGGATTTTTGTAAACATAAAATGATTTAAAAGAGTGTCCGTGGAGTTTCTTGCACGTTCTTCTCCATACAGATCTACGCTTGCGAACGTGTAAATAGCTTCATGTTTTTGACGGACTGACTTTGACAATTCAAAAGTACCTGATAATGGTTTATTTGAAATAAATGCTTTGACTTTGACTTTGACTTTGACTTTGTTCTGGCATAGAAAAGTCTAGAAGGTACTTGACTCTACTAGTTCTGCTACTCCATACTAGATGGCGCTAGTAGTAACTAATGTCGTTATGTACCCGGTATTAATTCTGGCTCGTTACAATAGAATTAAGTTTGTTTAAAGAGTTTTGTAATTATTATTAGTTCTCAATAAAGTTCATTCTGGGATCCTGCCGTTTTGCCGAAAAGATTTTGACAAAATTTCATTATCTAAACAAATTTTAGCAAACTTTTTTTATACCATTGCAATATTTCGAATGATTTTAGTACCTACGCATATTTTTATTTGGTCAAATTTTTACTTGGCAAAATATTACCTATAGTAGGCGCCAGATAAATGTGGAATAAAGTATATTGACCTGTTCATAGGTACCTGAACAATTAAATATGAATCGTTTTTCATTATTAGACAATGTCAAGGATCACGAGAGATGATGATTCGGGACAGCTTTGTGTCATTAATTCCATTTTTCAAATTAAAAATGTCAATAATTGTAGGTGGGTCAATGACCGTTATTCCACGATTATCTGGCGCCTACTATAGTATAATGTCATTCTGGCTTTTGGTCTTTAATCAAATGATTTATTACAGCAAACAATCTGCAGACAATAAACGTTTAAGCCAATAAACATTTGACTTGTTGGTTATATTTGATGTCTTTTGCGTACTTCTTTGTAAGTTTTTGTGCTTGAATTTGTCTGAAACAAGTCAAATTTATGGTCACTTGATATTAGTTTATTTATGGAAGTAGTTAGATTAGGTTAATTATTAAAAAAATGTTTAGGTTAGGTTAAAACTGTGACCTTCTACGCAAGAGCGGCAGCGGCCGGCGAGCGCCAGAAACGACCTTCATTAATAGAAAAAAGAGATTGTTTTTAGTAGGTTACCCGGAACTGAAACTATTTAGATTAGGATTATTCCTTATTTAAAAAAAAA
This sequence comes from Mamestra configurata, assembly GCA_002192655.3. Taxonomy (NCBI): domain Eukaryota; kingdom Metazoa; phylum Arthropoda; class Insecta; order Lepidoptera; family Noctuidae; genus Mamestra; species Mamestra configurata. Next base: position 53,197 of record NDFZ01004523.1, read on the forward strand.
GGGTTAAGTTAGATTTTGCGTAAAAACTGTTATTCCAACTGAAATATTTGACTAAATAAAAATGTTAAAAGTACTAGTTGGTAAACAAGTTATAGTTTAAAACGTTCATTTCCCAAACATTAGGTTTGCGTTACAATTTTATGTGAATAGATTTTTTGCTAAGTAATAATTTGGCAAATGAAATTATGCGAAAAATTTTTTGGTAGGTAAGTGAAAATTTGTCAAATTCCTTGTGGTCAAACAAGGGAGACCCGTTCATTGTATCTAAACGTTGGTTTTCATCCCAGATTTTTTTACATATAATGTAGTCTTTATTTTTATAAAGGTTAACTGAGTCAACAACAATATAAACACGGCGTTTCATCAGTGCATGGTGAGTGACTCCGAGTTGGGTGCCGTCGTGAACCGGTACCACCCTCGCCCGGTGCTGCTGCTCGGGGATCTCAACGCCAAGTCTGCGGCGTGGGGATCCCCGGTCACCGATGCCAAGGGCGAGACGTTGGAGGAGTGGGCGGTCACGACCGGCTTGACCGTCCTGAATCGGGGCTCGGTCTACACGTGCGTGCGACAGCGGAGTGGTTCTATAGTGGACGTTTCGTTCGCTAGCCCCTCTGTCGCAAGCCGTGTCCGCGATTGGCGTGTCGCCGTGGAGGTGGAGACGTTGTCGGATCACAGATATATCCGTTTCAACGTCTCCCCCCAGACCGCGGGCGGCCGCAATCCAACGGCCCCGCGAACGGACGGTCCGCGTTGGGCGCGAAAGCGCCTCGACAGGGAGCTACTCGAGGAGGCTGCTATTGTGCAGGCCTGGATCCGGGAGTCGGCAACGACCGGACCCGTCGACGTCGAAGAGGAGGCGCAGTGGTTCCACGGGGCGATGACGCAAATTTGCGACGCGTCAATGCCCCGGGTTCGCACACAACCCAGAAGGCGCCAGGTGTACTGGTGGTCCGCCGAGATCGCGCAGTTGCGCGACTCGTGCGTGGAGGTCAGGCGCCAGTACACCCGATACCGGAGAAGACGTCGTCGGGTCCCTGACGAAGAAGCCGCGCGGTATGAGGTGTACCGCGCGGCTAAGAAGGCTCTGTGGCTGGCCATCGGCGAGGCGAAGACGCGAGCCAGGGAGGAGATGTTGGAGACTCTAAACGGGGATCCGTGGGGGCGTCCTTATCGCTCGGTCCGAGGCAAACTCGGACCATGGGCGCCCCCGCTTACGGAGAGTCTCCAACCCGAGCTGCTGGAGGACGTAGTCGCAGCCCTCTTCCCGGCACGAGCGGAGCACGCTCCGCCGCCGATGGCTCTGCCCACAGCCGCAGAGCCCGAAGAGGACGCCAGCGTCCCAGAGGTGACACAACCAGAGTTGAGGGCGGCCGTGACACGGCTCCGGGCGAAGAACACTGCCCCGGGGCCCGACGGGATTCACGGCTGCGCGTTAGCACTCGCTCTGAAGGAGCTGGAGCCCCGACTGAGAGGACTCTACTCGGCGTGCCTTGAGCAGGGCCAGTTTCCCGCTCAGTGGAAATCTGGTCGTCTGGTCCTGCTCAGGAAAGCGGGGCGCCCTGCGGACTCGCCGTCCGCGTACCGGCCCATAGTGCTGCTCGACGAGGTGGGAAAGCTGTTTGAGCGGATAGTCTCAGCCCGCCTCGTCGGCCACTTGTGCGGAGAGGGGCCGGACCTGGCCGAATGCCAGTACGGCTTTCGGCAAGGGCGCTCCACTGTGACGGCGATATCCCGAGTGAGAGTCCTGGCGGAGGAAGCGGTGTCGCGGGGCGGTGTGTTGTTGGCGGTGTCCTTGGACATCTCCAACGCCTTCAACACCCTGCCCTGGAGTTGTATTCGGGAGGCACTACGATATCATCGAGTGCCTTCCTACCTCCGCCGCGTCGTCGGGGCTTATTTGGCGGAAAGGTGTGTCACCTATCTGGGACGCGATGGCAGATACCAGCGCCCCATGTCGTGCGGTGTTCCGCAGGGTTCGGTCTTGGGCCCGCTCCTGTGGAACATCGGGTACGACTGGGTGCTGAGGGGCGAGCTCCGGCCGGGAGTGCAGCTGGTGTGTTACGCTGACGACACACTGGTCACTGCCCGGGGGAGCTCGCACAGGGAGGCAGCGTTGCTGGCGACGGCTGCGGTCTCACAGGTGGTGAGCCGCATACGGCGCCTCGGCCTGGAGGTGGCCCTCAACAAGTCGGAGGCCATTGTTTTTCATGGCCCCCGGCGAGCGCCGCCGCCGGGATCGCACATTGTGGTCGGGGGGGCCCGTATCGCTGTCGAGTCCACCATGAAGTACCTGGGATTGGTGCTCGACAGCCGGTGGGATTTCGGCCCCCACTTCCGGCGGCTGGCGCCCAAGTTGTTGGGCGCGGCGGGGGCGCTGTCAACGCTGCTTCCCAATCTGGGGGACCCGAGCACCGCCTGTAGGCGGTTGTACGTGGGGATCGTGCGATCGATGGCCCTTTATGGGGCCCCGATCTGGGCGGCTGACCTGACGGCCAGCACCATCACTGTTCTGCGGAGGCCGCAGAGGGTGATGGCCGTCAGAGTCATCAGGGGATATCGCACGATCTCCTACGAGGCGGCTTGCGCACTGGCCGGATCTCCGCCGTGGGACCTGGAGGCGAAAGTGCTCGCGTCACTGCATAGGTGGCGCGAGGGCGCGCGGGCGCGCGGCGAAAGACTGACGCAGCAACACTTGGAGCTGCGTCGGTCGCAGCTGCGCGAGGTCCTGGTGGCGGAATGGCGGGACAGGCTTTCGAGCCCTACCGCCGGCCTCATCACCATCGAGGCCATCCGGCCAGTGCTCGACCTCTGGCTCGGGAGAAGGCACGGCTCCCTGTCGTTTCGTGCGACGCAGGTCCTCTCGGGGCATGGCTGCTTCGGGAGGTTCTTGTGTCGCATAGGCAGGGAGCCGGACGCTCGATGCCACCACTGCGTCGACTGTCGGGAGGACACGGCACGGCATACGCTTGCAGAGTGTGCAGCTTGGGAGGAGCCGCGCCGTGCCCTCATCTCTGTTGTAGGCGGTGACCTCTCGCTGCCGGCCGTAGTCCATGCTATGGTCGGCGGTGAGGAGTCCTGGGACGCGGTGGTCTCCTTCTGCGAGACAGTTATCGCGCAGAAGGAGGCTGCGGAAAGGGAGAGGGAGATCACAACCGCTCTCCCTGCCCGCAGCAGGCGCATCGGGCGTCGGAGGAGGGCATACGCTGCCCTCTTCCGGCCCCCCTAACTGGGTCCAGGGGCGGCGGACTTGGGGATGTCCGTCGCCCCCCATTCATCCGGACCCGAGGTGGCGGCGCGTGGTGTTCCCGGCACCAGCCGGGGATTGCGGATGTTGCATACGTTCCCGCGATCCCCGGCGTAGGTGGGAGATGGAACACCGGGGTGGTTTTAGTCAGTAAGAGTCTGACAGACCCCTCCACCTGCCCCAGGGTTAAGGATTTCCATGAGGATTTCCCCCCGACATCAAAAAAAAAAAAAAAGTCCTAAACGGTCCAAACCGACCGACCTCTCCCGTGGTTCCGAGCTAAGTGTCCCTCCGGGTCCTGCTAACCCGTCTCCCGAAACCCTAAAAAATACCACGCTGATCTTAAGTTCTGGAACTTTCGCAGAAAGGTTTTTATTGTATGTTTTTTGTATAATTTCTTAATTGTTTTAAGGGTGTGTTGGGTTGCCCGTCAGTTATGATTACCAGATGTGGCACAAGTATTGTGAGTGTTCTTTAGAATTCACAGCTTGGCTCATCGCCGTAAGGTTGCCTGCTTGTCGGTCTTCTACAGATTGTACTTCGGGGAGAGTGTACAGGAACTCCACGACCTCATCCCACCGGCCCCCTTCTACCATCGGACATCTAGACGCACTGCAAGTTACCATCCCTACCTTGTTACTATTCCACCTATTCGAACTAAACGTTTCCAAACGTCTTTTATAATGCGCACAGCAAAGGAGTAGAACTCTCTGCCTGCGTCTGTGTTTCCGAACGCATACAACCCTAATCTCTTCAAAATTAGAGTGAACAGGCTTCTTCTGGGTAAGCTCGCTCCATCGTCGATTTTGTCTCTGTCATCTATGAACTAGCCTTGAGACAAGAGCAAACCGATATTAAATAAAATAAAAAAATATTTAAAAAAAATTGAAATATTGCTCTGGGCTGACGGCGGGCCCTTGTATCTTGATCATTTACCATAAAAAGAACAATTTATGATTTCCTAAGACGACACAGCGTGAAGGTTTAAAACATGAATCTAATGTTTTGTTATTTTATAGGAATAGGGGACAGACAGTCAGACGGACAAAACGGGATATGCGCGTACGAAGTCCCCGGCTAAAGCTAGTTTATTAGTGTTTGTTTAGATATTATTTCTGGCCACTAATTTAAAAAAAAACATGTTATTTAAGGTGCCACAGTAATTGTAAGGTTTAAGTCTGGAACAAATAAATATTGTTTATTGTTTATTGTTTATTGTTTATTGTTTATTGTTTATTGTTTATTGTTTATTTTTTATTGTTTATTTTTTATTTTTTATTTATTTATCTATTATCATATCTACTGTATGACTTAACGCTAACTTCAATGTATCATTTAAAGTTACTATATTTTTTACGTTTTGTGATTATAAGCGATAAAAGTGGATACATAGTAGTGACAAAAATAAGCAGAAGGTTCACGCTATTTCAAGTAGATATAAGAGTTATCTGTAGGTATAATTGTGGACCTAGCACGAATGTTTTGACGTAAAATTCACTTACGTTAACGATACTGTAACGTTATTGAATAAAATAAAAAATTGAATATAACTGCCAGGGTTGCGGAATTCGTTCGAAAGAGTCACCGCGGTCCTGGAACACAAAGGGCTTTAGTAGGAACATGGATGGGTTTCAGTCAGTAACAGTCTGACACGCCCTCCCGCTCCACTTAGAACGGAAGAAGTCATTTGATGATTTCAAATACTAAAAAAAGGAATTTTGAATATAAAAAACTGGCCAAGTGCGAGTCGGACTCGCGCACGAAGGGTTCTTTACCATTATCTATATAAACAGCAAAATGGTAGCCCCCTTAAATATTTGTTTTATTTTAATTTAATCATTTATTTTTAAAGTGAATATAGTACTAAATATGTTGTGAATATTTCAAGCGTCTACCTGTTGCCATTATAGATATCGAACTAAAACGAGCAACGTTTGCTGTATGAGAGCCCCTTAAATATTTATTTTATTCTATTTTTTAGTATTTGTTGTTATAGCGGCAACAGAAATACATCATCTGTGAAAATTTCAAGTGTCTGACTATCACGGTTCATGAGATACCTTATAAGTCTTAGTAATAGGGTCCCGTTTTACCCTGGCCTTTGCGACCGGAACCCTAAAAACTACAACCCCTTTGGTTTAATTATTATATGTAATATCAAATTCAAATAAATATTATGTGCGAAATAAGTATTACAATAGTAACTTATAGTAAAATTTTAGGTTACGTTAGTATACGTCAAAAACATTCATGCTAGGCCCTCTGGACATTCATTGTATGTGATGCAATACACCTTATAATTGTCAGATTGAGTTCAAAACCAGTATCAGGTTGTCTGACATAGATTTAATAATATATGCTGAACGGGACCTATTTGGCGTGAACCTATTTGTTGCGCCACTTCTCCTTCCCAGCTATAAAACTAGGAAGTGGTGACGGGCGGGCGTTTTGGAGGACTGTCTTTATATAACTTTGACGTTCAAAAAGTGCTGGCACTCAGCCTAATTTGAATAAATGACTTTTGTTTTTGATTTTGTAGCAGCGAGGCATCATATTTTGTTGACATTTTAAAAACAGATTTTTTTAATTGACAATAAAAAACCTTTTACAACCGACTTCCAAATAAAAAAAAAAACACTACAAAGTGTAAAATAACTTTAATTTCGATAGTCGGTGTTTCCGGTTATATTAAGTTTTTTTTTGTATTTTTTTTTTTTTTAAAGTCGTTCAAAGTTACACTTCTCAGCTATAACTTTTATGCGTCTCCACCCACTGAGAGACGAATAAAAAAGGTATTCTTAAAATAAATATTTTAGTAATCATCAGAGATTTGTAGCGGGTTAGACGTGTTCACTTTTTCAAAAACCCATTTTTTTACATCTTATTTGTGTTGTTTGTGCTCTGAGAATATTTTAAAGTTTGTGTTTGTGATATTAAGATAAAAAAGTAGGTATGTTGTTATTATATATTTGTTTTTTTTTTATATATATCTCTTAGTGACTGGTTCTTTAATAACTTTAGTAAGCCATGTATGAGACCAGATAAAAGTGCGATTTATTGAACATTAAACATTTATTGACATAGTTAATTCCGATAACAGAAAAAATAAGACAGAGTTGTCCTGAATCGACATCTATCGTGACCCTTTACTGTTTCTAGTAAAAAAAACGATTCATTATTTATTGTTTTAAATACGCAGATAAATTAAGGAAAGGACAATGAACTTTATTGTAAATTTAAATGGCGTCCACTATAGGTATTTCTTTGGATTGTAAAATGTATACTAATGGGCGTGCAGTAGGCTACAGTAAGGGTAGGCCAGCCCATACATAATGCCCAAAAAAACTCACCACATTATTCAGGGTTGAAATCACGATACCGACGATGCGAATTTTTTTTGGGCATTGTATGGGCTGGCCTTTTTTTTTTTTTTTTGAGGGGTCTGTCAGACTCTTACTGACTAAAACCACGTCGGCCCGCCTTTGCGCCACCTCGCGTCGGCGGGGGGAGTGAGGTGTTGACTCCCCCCGCTACGTCAAAGAGGGGCGCACGGGAACACCACGCGCCGCCACCTCGGGTCCGGATAAATGGGGGGCGACGGACATCCCCAAGTCCGCCACCCCTGGACCCAGGCCGGAAGAGGGCAGCGTATGCCCTCCTCCGACGGTATGGGCTGGCCTACCCTTACTGAAGCCTACTGCACGCGCATATCAGTATACTTTGTATTATTATTGCCAGCCTCGCGTTTAACCACAATCTCACCAGATGGAAAGCAATGATGTGGTCGACCATAGAGCAAGCTTGCCTAGAAGTAACCTTCATTCTAGACTTAAAGACCCCAGGTTGTAGATTCTATATCAGGAAACAAAGACTCCAGCAGAGAATTCCAGTCCTTAGCTATACGCAGAAGAGCTCGTGGCCAAAGAATATCAACCGCACGGGTAGATCAAAGTTAAGCAACGCTTTCCAAGGTTGGTCTGTGGATGGGTGACCATCTTAACATACCGAGTTTCCTCCGTACATCGGAAAGCACGTTAAGTCGTTGTTCCCGGCTGTCATTTGTAGATCTTTGGCAGTCGTTACGGATTGTTAGAAGCCAGCAAATCTGACACCAGTCTTGCCAAGAAGTACCGTGTCACCCAGTTGCTGGGTTGTGGAGGTCTGTTAGGCAGCCGCTCCACGTGAAATACTGGTATTCAGCTGAATCCGGTTTGACTGGTAGGCAACCCCAATATGGTTGGGAGAAGGCTAGGCAGATGATGAACTATACGCAGAATTAAATAATTGAGTGAAAATGATATGCGAAAAACTTTTTTGTTGATTTCATCAAATGATAAATTAATAATAATAATAATAATAATATCTTGGGACAACTCACACACGGTCATCCGATCCCAAACTAGGCAGAGCCTGTGCTATGGCAACCAGACAACTGATAAACATACTTATATATTTCTAAATACATACATATTATAGACAAATTACACCCAGACACAGAACAAATGATCATGCTCATCACACAAAGATTTGTCCTGGGTGGGAATCGAACCCACAACCTCCGGTTTAGCAGTCAGGGTCACTAACCACTCGACCAACAGGCCAGTCAAATTATATTTATTTTGTGAGTAGTTTGAAAATATCACTTTAAAAGTTTTCGGTCGTTTTAAACTAAATGAGGCCAGTGTTACCTAGCTGAAGAAGAAACACCGAAAAAATAAAATAAACTTTTTACAAAAAAATACAACCGACTTCCAAATAAAATACTACTAAAAAGTATAAAATAACTTTAATTTCAGTTCAGGCAGTCGTATTAAAGTTATTTTATACTTTTTAGTAGTATTTTTTTTTGTGAAACGTTTTTTTTTTCACTTTTTAGTGGTTCACATGTGCTTACCCCTTCGCAGCGTACCGGCGTGATGTTATGTTATGAACTGGTGTTAACAATAGACAGACATGAGATTTCAGCAATACCAGTCCATTTGCTATCATTTATTGAGGAGCTCCGTTGCCTATCCCGAAGTTCTTCATCAGATCTTCACCACTTGGAACCACTTCGAGAAAGTACTCTTCCAAAAACTACCCAAATCGCTTCTAGTGTGCCTATAAAATTTGAAAACTTCTCTCTATTTCTCAAAGATCCCATCATCAGATCCTAACTTGATGATTATGGGACCAACTGGGAAGTACCCTTTCAAACAAAAAAAAAATCCAAATCGGTCCAGCCATCTTCGAGTAATCGGGGAAAATATGTACATAAAAAAAAGGTTTCGACGAATTGAGAACCTCCTCCTTTTTTTGAAGTCGGTTAATAAAAGCACCGCACAAAGGGGGATGCCAAGCCGCCATAGTGATTTAGGCTCTGAGTGCCCACAAGTAATATCGAATGCATTGGGACTTCTATAAATAAAAGGACAAATAAATAAAGTACAAAATGTGTAAATGTCAAATGTTTTGCAACAAATCTTTATTTTTTCCCGGATTTTAAATTGGCAACCTAGCAAATGTCTTTTTATTTCATTGTATCGTTTCAATATTTATTATTTATTTAAAAATGTAACTGACTTGTATTGCGTCGTGAATAGAAGAGTTAATTACGTAAAATTTACATATTTTTTTTTACTATATTAAATTTCTTGGGCATCGCAAGGCCTAAAATCGGCATTCCCCTTTGAGAGGGCCTTTAGGCAATAAAAGTCGTGGGTGGGTTTTTAGTCAATAAAAATCTGGCACTCTCTTCTGCTCAGCCCAGAGCGGAAGGAGTCATTTGATGACTTCTCATACAAAAAACGGGTTCCACAGCACGGTGCTTATTTTGAGTTGAACTGAATGAAGTGACTTTCGACCCTGTTAATTTCCATGATTGTACAATTCCCATGGAATATTTACGCGGTTTACGATAATGTCACTATTTTGATAGATATACGTCATGTTATTTAGATAAAATCTAACAAAATGGATTATGTTTATTAATTCCTTTTGACAGGTGTAATCTATTTCAACACTCTTCAAGTTTTTTAGGGTTCCGCTTTCGAAGGGGAACCAAACCTAAGCATTCTCTGCCCGTCCGTCCGTCTGTTTAGCAGCAGGATGTATCTCATAAACCCTAATAGGTAGATTCATAGTTGAAATTATAATAATCAAGTCGAGTGCTAATCGAACTCATAAAATGTTTTATGAAAAAAATGCTATTGAAATTGCATTAAATTATTTTAGTCTAATTTATAATCTAATTTTACATCAATTATTATTTCATTTAATTTAATTTTATCTTATTTACTTGTTTATGTTATAAGTTATTAATTTGATGTTCACATTTTATTCACTTATATTTTAATGAATCTGTTGTAATTTAATTTAATTTAATAATTAACGGTTTTACCACCGTTTTTTTTTTGTGCTAGCGGTGTTAACCTATTATTAATTGTTGCACCCGCAATTGTATCCTATTATAAATAACAACATGCTAATGTACTGTTGTAAACTATTGTTTGTTAACCTGAATAAAATGAATAAAAAAATAAATTAAATTTCGCTAGAGGCAAGGTACGGAACCCACCGTATGCGAGTCCGACTCGCACTAGACCTTTTTTTATCTTATCAAGTATTGGAAGTCTTCTAGTAAGTGTCTATTATAGGTCAAGCTTCGAGGTGATTCTTGGACGATGTAGATGTAGTAAACAGTAGTAGTATTGACTGGCCTGTTGGTCGAGTGGTTAGTGACCCTGACTGCTAAACCGGAGGTCGTGGGTTCGATTCCCACCAGGACAAAACTTTGTGTGATGAGCATGATCATATGTTCTGTGTCTGGGTGTAATATGTCTATAATAATTATGTATGTATTTAGAAATATATAAGTACGTTTATCAGTTGTCTGGTTGCCATAGCACAGGCTCTGCCTAGTTTGGGATCGGATCACCGTGTGTGAGTTGTCCCAAGATGTATTATATTGTATTGTATTATATTATATTAGTATACCTGACCGTGATTTTTCTTTAAGTCAAGAGTGAATAGGTTACTTCTAGGCAAGCGTGCTCCAACGTCGACCACATCATCGCATCTAAGGTTGTACCTGCTTCAAGATTATAAAAAAAAAAAAACTTGTTCCTTTTTCTGCAGATCAAAACAAGCCGTTTGGACCCAAAGAGTCGTATCTTAAATAATAAAATGCTCAAAAATAGTCTCTATAGGTACGGAAATGAAGACGGAAGAGTTCCAGCTCATCTCAATGTTGCGAAAGAAGTGTATGACAATATGGTTAAAAATAAAGATATAACAGCATTGGTAAGTAAACCTGATTATCTTCCTTCCTTTTTTAACGATTGGAAATCGTCAAATGACTTCTTCCACTCTGGGTGGAGCGGAAGGGCGTGTCACACTCTTACTGACTAAAACCCATCCGTGTTCCTCTCTTCCGTGTGCCCTTTGCGTTCCAGGGCCGCGGTGAATCTTTCGAACAAATTCCGCAACCCCGGCAGATGATTATCTTCCTATCCTTTTCGTCTCGCTAATTGGATTAACGCGACCGTTGTTGCACATCTACAATCGTTGCCTTAAATCTGCTGTGTTTCCTGAGATGTGGAAGATTACCCGGGTCATACCGGTGCCTGAGGTTCAGGAACTAAAGTTGAAGAATACAGACCGGTTGCAATATTATCAACAATAGCTAAGGTTTAGAATTTGCTAGTCGGAGCGTTTTTCAGCAAGTTAGGGAGCGTTCAAGTATTATGTAACGCAATTTTTGAAGATTCTTGACCCTCCCTCCCCCCCATGTAACGCGCCGTAACGTTTATCTGTACCCCCTCCTCCTCCCGAAACGTTACGTATCATCCAAGTGATAATTTTTACCTAAAACTCACAATTATGTCTACTACTCTCATGTTACCAATTTTTTTAATTAATAAATGTCATTTCAAGAAAAATATTGATGTTTATTTTTGTTTAGCAAAATGACTACTGTTTAGTGATTTTATAACTCGAAAATATGTTTAGTGAGCTAGCGTTAAATAAAAAAAAACAATGTTACGTAACGCGTTGTTCGAACACCCCTCCCGCCCCTGTAACGCATCGTAACGTTTTACAAGATCCCCCTCTCTCCAAATTGCGTTACGTAATACTTGAACGCCCCCTTAGCTCGCTACTCACAGACGCGCAGCATGGATTTAGGCCGACTAGAAATACTACCAGCAATTTACTCAGCCATATGGCGGATGTGGTGCCGATAGTAGACGGTGGGGCACAAACCGATCCTGCATATGTGGACTTTAGAAAAGCGTTTGAAATAGTCGATAATGACTTGTTACTGAAAAAGTTAGCAAGGGTCGGTTTCAACCCGCGCTTACTTAAGTTTTTTGGAAGTTATATGAAGTTCATTAGAGGTAGCTGAAAAGTGGCGCCTGTAACGGAAAAGTTGAAAGGGAACCGCTTATCTTGGTATGGTCATGTGAAGAGGAGGGATGAAATGCATGTTACTAAAAGATTTATAAAAATAAATGTGAATGGATGGACAGGGAGAGGGAGGCCAAAGAAAAGATGGATGGATTGTGTTAGGAGTGATATGAAAGAAAAGACAGTTAGTGATAGCGTGACGGCTGATAGGACAGAATGGAAGGAAAAAACGTGTTGCGCCGACCCCAAGTAACATGGGATAAGGGCAGGAAGATGATCATGATGATATGAGTAACAGGCAGGGTATGTTGACTATGCAGGCTTTGAATTGAGAACCTCCTCCTTGTCGGAAGTTGGTGCTTTTTTTAGTTTATGGTACGGAACCTTCGAGTAAGAATCCGATTTGCACTTGGCTTGTTTTGTGTGTTGCGTTTTCTTGTCCGTTTGTACCAGATATTTCGACTGGCCTGTTGGTCGAGTGGTTAGTGACCCTGACCGCTAAACTGGAGGTCGTGGGTTCGATTCCCACACAGGACAAATCTTTGTGTGATGAGCATGATCATTTGTTCTGTGTCTGGGTGTAATTTATCTATAATATGTATGTGTTTAGAAATATATAAGTATGTTTATCAGTTGTCTGGTTGCCATAGCACAGGCTCTGCCTAGTTTGGGATCGGATGAGTGTGAGTTGTCCCAAGATATTATATAAGTATATTATATTATTATATATTAAATTTTTTATCAACTTATCTATATACGTATATCTCAATAAAAAAAATTGCGCTTGTATTGATTCATGTTTATTTGTGGACTGCCATCAGTTACTGCAACGATGAAATATGGTTGGGTAACTTATTTATCAATGTCATTCGGTCAATAAAACTTATGACAGTTGCAAACCAATGTTTAAACATCATAGAATTCTAACACTCCCGTCACTCATATTAGAAACTAGTTGCCACGCGCGGCTCCGCTCGCGTGATTGTCGAAAATTATCCCAAGGGAACATACTCCCGAGACAAAAACTATCCTATCCTTTCCCGGGACTCAAACAATTTTTACCAAATTTCATCCAAATCGGTCCAGCTGTTTACGCTTGAAGAAGTAACAAACATACACACTCACAAACTTTCGCCTTTGTTATATTAGTGTGATGATATCGCTATTTGTAAAAACCAATCCTTATTTGTTTTCTCTTTGACCCCATTAATCTATAAATATAATAAAATATTAACGGATCGCTGTCTGTACATGGAAAATATATGAGAAAAAATATTATTGGGACCTTACCAACGCAACTAGCACCCAAAACAATGATTTTTAGAATTTTTGTCTGTTTATCTGTTTGTCTGTGCGTTTGTGCACGCTAATCGATGTAGTTTGTTTCACTAGTACATTGTGGTAAACTTCACTTAACATTTAGTGTTTGTTTCATGTCAATCGGTTCATAAATAAAAAAGTTATGCCAATTTAAAAGAATCACGTCGAACATTTGTTAAACTATCTATATCTATCTATTCTTTCTCTGTTCAGTAGCATTGACTGAAACTTTACTAAACTTCATAAACTTAAAATAAAAACGTCTGCCCCAAGTTACTATTCCACGCGGACGAAGTCACGGGCAAAACTAGTATGTATACAATAAAATGCTTAATTCCCTTAAGATAAAGAATATTAATTCATTCAAAAGAGAACTAAAAAAAATTCTAATAAGTAAGGGATATTTTAATTTTGATTTTAGTTAATTTAATGTACATCTTTTAGTTTTATTACTATTATTGTTTGACTGTAATTATGTATTTGAATTGATTGAATTTTGACTATAATATTTTGTATGCCGAATATGGCGGATTATGTTAAATAAATAATATAATAATAATAAATAATAAATATTTATTCAAGTTAAAAAGTAAACAGAAAATACAGTTTTGCTTAAATCTATGTCAAGTTCACTAGTGTTATTTGCCTGAACTAGGAAATCCTGTGTTTCAGGCGAGAGTAGGTAAAAACATTATGATATAATCACTGTAATTATTATATAAAATAAAATAGTCAACTAATAGGTTTATGTAAAGTGTAAACAGTAAAAAATAATCTTACTTCCTAAAATCTTAGTATACTAACTTAGCGAAACTTATTAAAAATAGGTAGTACACCAAAACAATCTTTATTTCAATACAACTAACAACTTCTCTGTATCTTCATAGGACAAACTTTGAAGAGCTACTCTGACAGTTTTCTTACAATTTCCATAATTTAGGGAATAGATGTTTGCTTTTGCATTTAGTCTATTATAGAGTAGTGGTCCAAGGAAAACATGAAATTTGGATGTGAAAGCATGTTTTGTACTTTTTGTGGGGCAAACAATGTCTTTTCGTCTCTTTTTAGTAAACTCAGTGTTGTAGCGAAGGGCTGCGTGTTGTTTTAGTACAATGCTCATTATGAATAATTGCCGTACTGTTAGTACTTCACAAGATTTATAGAGCAGGTTAGTGGGAAATAGAAAAGGGCGGCAAGTAGACACCTTGAGAATCGCTCTTTGAGCTCTTTCGATGGGTAGTAATAAAGTTTTACATGCTCCACCCCATGAGGTAATGCAGTACGTCAAAATTGACTGACATAGAGCAAAGTAGACTTGCCTAATTATTATTGGGTCTGCAATATATCGTAGCTTTTTGAATACGAATATCAGCTTACGAATTCTATTATTTAAAGCTTCTAAATGTTGTTTGAACGTTAGGGTTTCATCAATTATAACACCTAAGTATTTAATTTTCTTAGACTTATTAATATTAGGACACATAGAGGGGCAATCTGCAGGTACTGTACAATAATGAGCATGCAACGTTGAAGGAATATTAGAGGTTTGTTTGCGCATCGAAAACTTTATAAAATTTGTCTTGTCTGCATTTAAAGTTAGTGAGCTATGCTGAAGCCATTTATTTACAACACTGAAGCCGTCTTGCGCGAGCTTGTAGACATCATGTTCCGAATTAGCCGAAAAAAGAAGAGCAGTGTCATCAGCGTAAGATATTATTGTGCCATGTTTTAGCTTTAGATTGCAAAGGTCATTTATGTATATCAGAAACAAAGTGGGCCCTAAAATACTTCCTTGGGGAACACCAAATGACGTGCATTTTTGGTCTGAGCTGTGAACACTGCCAATCTTCACGCACTGAGTACGGTCTTCTAAGTAACTTTTGAAGAGTTTCAGCTGAATGCCTCTTATGCCCACTGTCTCAAGCTTGCGCAACAGAATAGGAATGGAGACTGTGTCAAAAGCCTTGGCGAGGTCTAGGAAAATTCCTATTGTATGGTTACCCTTGTCAAGTTCTTGAGCCAGATAGTCAGTCAGCTGATGAACGGCATCTGCAGTTGAAAGTTTAGGTCTAAATCCAAATTGCCGTTCCGACAAAATTGATTTGTCATCCAGATAATTGAACAACCTTTTGTTTATAATTTTTTCCAATATTTTAGACATAGAAGGCAGTAGAGAAATAGGTCTGTAATTTGTTACTTGCTCTTTACTGCCTGATTTGTATACAGGGACAACCACTGCTTTTTTGAGGCAGTCCGGAAAAATACCCAAAGATAAACACATGCGAAAAATATAAGTCAGTGGTGGTACTAAAAATTTTCGGAACTGTTTTAAAATTTTATTTGATATGTTATCCCAGCCTACTGCACAGTCGTCCTTTAAAGTCATGATTATATTTTCAATCTCAGTCTCGTCAGTATCCAGCAGTGCAAAGGATGTTAAAGTGGAGCTACCTGTAATAGGAGTGCTCGTTAGATAAGGTGATTGACTCTGATTTTTTTCTGCTAGACACTTTCCAACATTAACAAAGAAATTGTTTGCTATGTTAGCAGATGTCAGCTGTGACGAGTGCGCGTGTAATAAACCTGAAGATGACTCATTTTGTTTCGATGCATATGTTATATTTTTAATACATTTCCAGATCTTTTTACTACTTGTTCCAGCTTTTTGTAATGCAGTTTTATCGTAGTTGCTTTTAACTTTTTTGAGTAGATCATTACAGAAATTACGATATCTTTTGTATGACAATTGCAAAATAGCATTATCTGGGTGAGATTTAGCTTTCATGTGCAGTTTATCTCTATGCTTCATACAGCGAATAAGACCTGTTGTGACCCAGGGTTTTATGTTGCAATTTTTGCTACTCAACTGCGATATAACCGCATTTTTCTGAATTGCATGTCGTACATTATCAATTACGTATAACATACAAAACTGCGGGTCAGCGGAATTATAGATTGGATCAAAGTTGATGACGCGCAAATCTTCTTCAAGTTTATTTATATTCAATTTAGAAAATGTGCGAGTGTTTTGCTTAGGTATGTTACAGTCTAGAGTTAGTAGGGCAGCATTATGATCGGTTACTGTCGAGTCAACAACGAGTGCAAGTGAGGGGTAATTTGATTTTAGCATGACATGATCCAAGCAGGAGCCACTATGATGTGTAGGAAAGCTGTGTGCGGGGAGTAGTCCATGATATGCGCATAGGTTGAGGTAGTCCTGAGCAGATGCATCAGTACTTCCTGGAAGAATATTGATATTAATATCTCCAATTACAGTCGTGTTTTTGATGGATGACAGGTTCTGCAAGATATCATTCAGCGATTCAGTAAAATTACTAATATTTTTAAAGGAGGGAGGTCGATATAATGCTAATATTGCAAAGTTTGATCCAATCTTCACTATCAAACTGTTGCAGTCGTGCATATTANATTTGTATACAGGGACAACCACTGCTTTTTTGAGGCAGTCCGGAAAAATACCCAAAGATAAACACATGCGAAAAATATAAGTCAGTGGTGGTACTAAAAATTTTCGGAACTGTTTTAAAATTTTATTTGATATGTTATCCCAGCCTACTGCACAGTCGTCCTTTAAAGTCATGATTATATTTTCAATCTCAGTCTCGTCAGTATCCAGCAGTGCAAAGGATGTTAAAGTGGAGCTACCTGTAATAGGAGTGCTCGTTAGATAAGGTGATTGACTCTGATTTTTTTCTGCTAGACACTTTCCAACATTAACAAAGAAATTGTTTGCTATGTTAGCAGATGTCAGCTGTGACGAGTGCGCGTGTAATAAACCTGAAGATGACTCATTTTGTTTCGATGCATATGTTATATTTTTAATACATTTCCAGATCTTTTTACTACTTGTTCCAGCTTTTTGTAATGCAGTTTTATCGTAGTTGCTTTTAACTTTTTTGAGTAGATCATTACAGAAATTACGATATCTTTTGTATGACAATTGCAAAATAGCATTATCTGGGTGAGATTTAGCTTTCATGTGCAGTTTATCTCTATGCTTCATACAGCGAATAAGACCTGTTGTGACCCAGGGTTTTATGTTGCAATTTTTGCTACTCAACTGCGATATAACCGCATTTTTCTGAATTGCATGTCGTACATTATCAATTACGTATAACATACAAAACTGCGGGTCAGCGGAATTATAGATTGGATCAAAGTTGATGACGCGCAAATCTTCTTCAAGTTTATTTATATTCAATTTAGAAAATGTGCGAGTGTTTTGCTTAGGTATGTTACAGTCTAGAGTTAGTAGGGCAGCATTATGATCGGTTACTGTCGAGTCAACAACGAGTGCAAGCGAGTGCATGTTGAACCAGCAATATTTAACTCTTTCTATAAATATCTTTTTATCATGTCACGTTTATACCAATAAATGTATCTTTATCTTTTTTTATCTTTAATAACCTTGGATATCATGCACTTAAACTGATTAACGAGTGATACGGATCATGTATAGGAAGAGCTAGTGATAAAATTGCATCAGCAGGGATTGATCTTCAAGGTTAAGCAACGCTTGCCGAGGTCGATTTATGGACGGGGATTTCAATTTTTTTTTTTCTTTACTCATTTCACTTACATATAATTATACTTTTAAATATTTCTAAAAAAAAAAACACATTAATTTTTTTTTATAAAAAGCAGTAGTTTGCCGGTGTCGGGAGCAGGGTCCAAGCTACCGGTGGTAAGGTCTCCAGAGAAAGGAACCTCCTCACAATACGAGCCGTATCGAGGAGTACTGCCTTCTGTATCAGGCCCTTTATCCAACCGCGTAACGCCAGCTTCGACAGATGGTTGTCGAAGCTTTTGGCTATTAAGCTATTGGCCGTAATTTCCACATGTCGACAACCTCGTGTGCTAAGTCGAGATACTTGATTTGCTTCTCTTTCTCAGCCTTCACGAGGTTCTCGCCATGCGGGATGGTAACATCGATTATCAATGTGCGGCGCGCTAATTTGACTATCAACACTATGTCAGGCTTATTGGCAACAATAGTCAAAAAATCAAAAGTCATTTATTCAAATTAGGCTGAGTGCCAGCACTTTTTGAACGTCAAAGTTCTACATAAAGACGGTCCCCAAAACGCCCGCCCGTCACCACTTCCTAGTGTTTTAGCTGGGAAGAAGTGGCGCAACAAACTCCCCAGCAACACATCTAACTGTTAAGTTATAAAAACTTGAATTAATACAGCATTATGCAAAGTTTACAAAAAATTACACAGAAAATTATATGTCTAATATGTAAATCAAATTTTATGAAATTAATTGACACTTTGTTAGCTAGCACACTCCATTAAGCCATCAAAAACAAACAACTCAAGCATTAACAAGTAAATCAAACTAATTAAGCCTACTGGCATAAATGTCCTAGATCAGTGACTATTATTATTATATCAACATACCGAGAATCATCCGTGCCTCGGAAAGAACGTTAAACTCTTGGTCTCGGCTTCCATTTCCAAACCAGAAAATCTGACACCAGTCTTGCCAAGAAGTATCGTGTTACCCAGTTACTGGGTTGTAGGAATCACAACTGGGAAATTTGTTGCGCCACTTCTTCTTCCCAGCTCAAATACTAGGAAGTGGTGACGGGCGGGTTTTTTAGGGGACTGTCTTTATGTAGAACTTTGACGTTCAAAAAGTGCTGGCACTCAGCCTAATTTGAATAAACGACTTTTGATTTTACATAGGCGGTCGCTCCACGTAAAGTGCTGTGCAATGCTAAATCCAGTTTGACTGGAAGCCGGCTCCAATATAGTTGGGAAAAGGTTAGGCAGATGAAGATGGACTGTTCATATTAACTTCAAGAAGGACAAAATATTCCTTGAAGGCAGAGTTGTATCCTTAACCATACTATCACGCTTGAATTCCTTGAAGGGATAAGCAGAGGTGTATCCTACCACCTAATACTCCATTCTAATATTAGGTATAATCGTTCTGCATGGTGTCGGACGTTAAAGAAGAGCACCATCCCATCACTTCCCGTGGGTGTCGTAAGAGGCGACTAAGGGACTCACCAGAGAATGGGCAGCAGCATTCTCCGTGTACTTGCAGCTACACTGCGATCGCTAACCCGCCTGCCAATTGTGGTGATTATGGCAAACCCCCTCTTTTGGGGAGGCTTTTGTCCAGTAGTGGACGTCATTCGGCTGATGATTATGTATATTAATAATAATAATAAAGTGAGCTGTCAATCCATACAATCAAGATGTCACGTGAGCACGGAGTGAGCTGTCATTCCATCTTGATTATATGGATTGACAGCTCACCTCGTGATCACTTCACCCAAGCCTTCACTTTAACATGTTTACAGAATCGAACGACTAGAATGCTACTACTTTCGATTTTATTTTTGTATTATACATCCACGTTTGACATCCGTATGACGGATGATGAATATTAGAAATGCGAAAGTAACTCCGTCTTTCTATGTGTGTACCATTATGTGCGTCAACGGTTGAAAGAATTTAGATGAAACTTGACACACAGGTAGGCCATGTCCTGACCTTGCCCGTCAGAACATACGATTGGGATAATTTTCGATTAACACGCGATCGAAGAGAGCCAAGGTTACCGACATAGCCCGGAGGTGGACGAGGACTGAGCTCACGACCACCGTCTCTAGGCTCCAGCGGTTCCAAAGGCTAGCCTGTTCCGCTATCACTGGCTGCATGAGGACAACCCCGACTACAGCATTGGAGATAGCCCTTCAATTAACTCCCCTTGACTTGGACATACAGCAGGAGGCAGCACTAGCAGCCATCAGGCTTATGCACTTAGGCATATGGGGTAAGAATCATACTAGCCCGCACGCAGGCATCCTGGACCGGGCGATTGAGTACCAACCTCTCATCGCTGCCCCGTGTGACAGAACACCAAATAAACCCATGTTCAACAAAAGCTACAACATACAAACAACAGAGGAAGAAAGGGATCAGTCAGGAGTTGATGAAGTACGCATCTACACAGATGGCTCAAAAACTCCAAAGGGTTCAGGGGCTGGCGTACATTCCCTTGACCTCAACATTAACTTCCACCTACCACTTGGCGAACACAGCTCGATATTCCAATGCGAGTGTGTCGCCCTAACACAAGCCGCAACAGCCGTAAATCACCTAGGGATACACAACTACGCAATCAGACTCGTGTCTGACAGCCTTGCCGTGCTCAAAGCCCTAGAAAACAAACAAACTAACAGCAAATTAATCTCTGAGTGTCACCTCGCCCTGGAGAGTATATCGCTGTCCAACAGAATCACCCTCCAGTGGATCAAGGGGCACAGTGGATCCCTAGGCAATGACGCCGCAGACGAACTTGCAAAGAGAGGTTCCGAGATGGCAGTGCTAGGCCCGTACCCACTCCTTCCCCTACCTTTCTCACAGTTTCGTACATGGATTTGCCAGAGATCCACCGAACTGCATAACAACAAATGGTCAAGGGCTACAGACTGCAGGCAGTCAAAAATGGCTATGCCGAGTGTACACCCACGACTAACAAAACAACTACTCAGCCTAAGTAGAATTAACCTCAGAACAATAATAGGGACAATTACGGGCCATTGCCCCCTCAACAAACATCTTTTTAACATAGGCGCCACAGACAGCCCACTCTGCAGAGGCTGCTTTGATGCCGAAGAAACAGCCGCCCATGTCATCCTGGAATGCGAGGCCGTGGCTACCCAACGTGAACAAATCCTCGGAACGGTGAGGTCGCTCCGCGAAGCCTGTGAAGCTCCCAGGAAACTTCTGCGCTTCTGGGCGGAGCTAGGCTGGCTAACGTAGCCAGGACACCTACGTACAACGGACCGAATAAGAGTCTAAGTGCGGAAAATGGAGTCCCTACTTTACTCTACTCTACTCTACTAGCCCGGAGGATCGCCAAACTGAAGTGGCAGTAGGCGGGCACATTGCTCGCAGAACAGATGGTCGATGGGGCCGAAAAGTTCTCTTCTTACACAAGGTCGACTGATGACCTAGTGAGGGTCGCGGGTAGCCGATGGATGCGAGGCGCACAGGATCGAGAGACCTATGTCCAACAGTGGACGTCTTTCGGCTGATATGATGATGATGACAACGCGAGCGAAGCCGTTAGTAGAAACTAGTGCTGTGATAAAGGCGAAACTTTCGTATATATATAGAGAGATAGTAGAGATCATAGAGTCACTTCAACAGAAAACTTTGACACGAGAGTCAAAGTTTTCTGTTGAAGTGACTCTCGCCATTTTACTAGTTTTTTTGCGAGAATTCTGACTTTTGCCTTTGATTTTCAGATAAATGCCGACACTGAAGAGCAAGTGTCATACGGGGAGTTAGCACAGTTGACAGCAGATGTCGCCCTCTCGCTCACTCGTATGGGCGTTAGAAAGGGAGAGGTGGTGTGTATCTGCAGTGAGAAGAATTTCGAGTACATGCCTACTGTGGTGGGGATTTTGTGCGCAGGCGCAACTTTTAGCCCAACGGATCCTACTTATGGCAGCTGTAAGTAATTTTATTATTCACTGTTATTTTTTTCTAATTGTGAGGGTCGCGTGTGATCTCTCAGGTGATGGAAAGGATAACACAAGTAGGTGTGACACCGACCTCGCAAAGTGGGGCTACGTTGCCCTTCTTTGCGAGTTCAGCGTTACGATTCTGTAAAATGTCGAAGTGAAGGCTTGGGTGAAGTGATCACGAGGTGAGCTGTCAATCCATATAATCAAGATGGAATGACAGCTCACTCCGTGCTCATGTGACATCTGATTTTATGGATAGACAGTTCACATCGTGATCACTTCACCGAAGTCTTCACTTTGACATGTTTACGGAATCGACCGGCAGTTCAGCAAAATGTCAGACCACTAGAAGTGGCCTGGGCTGGTTTCTGAAGTGATTGACTGAAGGGTATCATGCTCACTTTGTTTACATCTTCTTTTACGCATTTATTGCGCATTGCCAGAGAGCAGAATTCTGTGCCAACGACTGTATTTTAGTACCTTAAATCCATCGTCCTTAAAAATAAAACTGAACAGGCATAAGTGTGTGGCAATTCTATTGTATTCAAAAGTCAAAGTCTAAAGTCATTTATTCAAATTAGGCTGAGTGCCAGCACTTTTTGAACGTCAAAGTTCTACATAAAGACAGTCCCCCAAAACGCCCGCCCGTCACCACTTCCTAGTGTTTTAGCTGGGAAGAAGAAGTGGTGCAACAAACTCCCCAGCAACACATCTGTCTGTTGAGTTATAAGAACTAGCATTTATACAAAAGTACGCAAAGTATTCTTACAAAGAAAACAATACAACAAAGATAACACACACTTCGCTAGTTGTACGCTAGCACACTCCATTATACCAGCATAATCAGACAAACTCAAGCATAAAAACAATATTAAATCAAACTAAATATGTAAGCTTCCAGACATAAAGGGCGTGCCCGCTTACACGTGCAGAGGGTAGAATATAATAATAAATCTGTGACTCGACGCCACAAGTGATAAACCAATAGTAGAGCACGTCCATAGCTTTTAGTCTAACGGGATTGTTTAAAATAAATTTTGCCATCAGATTCACATGATTATAAACGTCTTTTATAATGCGCACAGCAAAGGAGTGGAACTCTCTGCCTGCGTCTGTGTTTCCGAACGCATACAACCCTAATCTCTTCAAAATTAGAGTGAACAGGCTTCTTCTGGGTAAGCTAGCTCCATCGTCGACTTTGTCTCTGGTATCTATGACCTAGACTAGAGTCAAGAGCAAACCCATATTGGATAAAAAAAAATTATCATAACTTTCTGCATCAGTTTAACACTCTAACAACCCATTTTTCTTCCACAGTTCCTCTCCTCCATCGAGTCAAGATAGTTCAACCAAAAATCATGTTCTGTTCCCTCTCTGCATACAAAACTCACAAAGCCACGTTTGACGAAGTCGGGAGCATACAACACTACATTCTATACGGAAACCAGACAGAAGATGGTGCTATCCTCTTCAAAGACTTCCTGAAGGAGACTGCGAAGCTCGAGGACTTCGAGCCAGTGCCAGTGAACGGATGGGAAGATGTGGCTTTCATTATTTACTCATCAGGGACTACTGGTCTACCGAAAGGGATTCCTCATACTCATTTGGGGTGTTTGTTGAATTCGCAGTGTGTCACGACAGATGAGTGAGTATTATATTATAATTAACAAGCTACCGCCCGCGGCTCCGCCTGCGTTTATGTCGAAAATTATCCCAAGGGAACATATTCCCGGGATGAAAAGTATCCTATGTGTTATTCCAGACTCAAAACTCAAAAACTCAAAAGTCATTTATTCAAATTAGGCTGAGTGCCAGCACTTTTTGAACGTCAAAGTTCTACATAAAGACAGTCCCCCAAAACGCCCGCCCGTCACCACTTCCTAGTGTTATAGCTGGGAAGAAGAAGTGGCGCAACAAACTCCCCAGCAACACATCTGTCTGTTGAGTTATAAGAACTATCACTTATACAAAGATATGTAAGTAGTCAGTATTCTTACAAAGAAGAAGAAGAAACTATAATCTACCTCTGTGCCAATTTCATCAAATGCCTTTGAGCCGTTCTGACGTGAAAGAGTAACAAACATCCATCCATCCATCCATCCTCACAAACGCATTTATAATATTTGTAGGATTATAAGTTTCTGGGCACGCCACTATTGCGGCGGTAAGGCCCCTCTTTGAGGAGTGGCTGGAGAGGCGCCACCTTCTGCGAAGCAGTAATGCTAGCGAAGGAGGAGGCGGGCCGCGCGAGGGAAAGGCAAGGCCTTCGCCCCAACCGCCGCAACAGGAGAAGACGCCCCGGGCGTCGGGAGTTGCAGGGCGATCCCCGGCCACCGTAGGCGCGGGCCTGCGGACGATTGGGTGGCTCGCTGTCCGATTCCCACCAGGCCCGGGTCGATGGCACGTTGTGTTTCACGCGCGCCTCAAAGAGATGTCAGCATAGAAGACGAGGCCCGCTAGGGCCTGAGCCTGCCAGGGTTGCGGAATTTGTTCGAAAGAGTCACCGCGGCCCTGGAACGCATAGGGCTTTAGAAGGAACACGGATGGGTTTTAGTCAGTAAGAGTCTGACACGCCCTTTCGCTCCACCCAGAGCGGAAGAAGTCATTTGATGATTTCCCATCCTTAAAAAAAAAAAAAAAAAAAAAAAAGGATTATAAGTTTTTGCTTCGTTCGCGATAAAGTACTCTAAAACTGTCCAGGGTCCCTCTGTAATATAATATAATATAATAATATAATATAATATATCTTGGGACAACTCACACACGGTCATCCGATCCCAAACTAGGCAGAGCCTGTGCTATGGCAACCAGACAACTGATAAACATACTTATATATTTCTAAATACATATTATAGACAAATGACACCCAGACACAGAACAAATGATCATGCTCATCACACATAGATTTGTCCTGAGTGGGAATCGAACCCACGACCTCCGGTTTAGCAGTCAGGGTCACTAACCACTCGACCAACAGGCCAGACAAGATAGCTATGTATCTCTACTGTTTATTATTAGTATTATGTTGGCTCTAGTTCATCACTTGTGGCTCCAGTCACAATCCTATTGTTAGACTATACTATTGCACGTGTAAGCGGGCACACTATTTAATTAGTTTTAATTAGTTTGGTTTACTTGTTAATGCTTGAGTTTGTCTATTTCTGATGGCTTAATGGAGTGTGCTAGCTACCAAGTGTCAATTAATTTAATTTAATTTGATTTACAGAGTGAATATTATATTTTCTGTGTCATGTATTGTAAAATACTTTGCAAGTTTTTAAAACTTAACAGACAGATGTGTTGCTGGGGAGTTTGCCGCGCCACTTTTTCTTCCCAGCTAAAACATTAGGAAAAGGTGACGGGCGGGCGTTTTGGGGGACTGTCTTTATGTAGAACTTTGACGTTCAAAAAGTGCTGGCACTCAGCCTAATTTGAATAAATGACTTTTTATTTTCTATACGAAAATTCATCAAATTCAATTCAGCGGCTGAGGTGTTTTTTCTTTTAATAGTTCTCCTAGATTCGGAGCAAATCGACTGTGACTTACAGACGGACAAACGAGTGATCTTGATGATAGATTTTTCAGGAAAATCCCCTAATATGAATCTAATTGAGATTTTTTACTCTTCCAGGTACACAGGAGTCGGTATTTACAATTCTAGAGAGTTTTACTACACATACGGATTAATGTACGGTCTAGCATGTCTAAGAGTGGCAGCTACTGTAGTGTACAACCCCAGTGGGGGGGAGAAGGCAATGCTTGAGGCTATTCAGAAGTACAAGGTAAATCACTGGTACATGGTGGACAACTCAGCACCTCATACAGCTGAGGAGTGACATTCCCTGTCGTAGTCTATGTTTGTAGTTACAACCTGGCGGTCTTTAAGTCAAGAGGGAATAGGTTACTTCAAGCAAGGTTTAGGCAAGCGTGCTCCATAGTTGACTTCATCGTAGCTTACGGTATTTTTGACCCCCTATGCAAAAACGATGGGGTGTTCTAAGTTTGACGTGTCTGTGTGTGTGTGTGTGTCTGTGGTATCGTAGCTCTCGAACGGATGAACCGATTTTTATTCTTTTTTGTTTGAAAGGTGAATTAGTCGGGAGTGTTCTTAGCTATGTTGGATGATAAGCCGCGACAAAATAAAGGATTATAATTTTTTCACAAATCCCTAAATATGGGTATAAAACGAAAGGGCTTGACTAGTAGTATTTTTTTTTTACTTTAGCCTATTGTGTCCCACTGCTGGGCAAAGGCCTCCCCCATATCCTTCCAGACATTCTTTTCTTGCGCCACCTCGAACCAGCCTTCGTGGTGTGCATCCACATCATCTCGCCACCGCTTTCTGGGCCGGCCTCGGCGACGCCGTCCATCCTCTGGCACCCATTGCGTGGAGACTTTTGCCTAGCGGTTACTATGCATGCGGCTGGTGTGACCCGCCCAGTCCCATTTCAGCCTGCCAGCTTTTTTGCCCACGTCAATGATACCTGTTTTGGAGCGCAGCGTGGTGTTCCGTACTCTATCAATTATTTTTAAAACTAAAATATTGCGCTCCATTGCCCTTTGAAATGCCCCAAGGCGGAACTTTTGCGACTCGGTGAGTGACCAGGTCTGAGCACCGTAGGTTTATACACTATGTAAATTTCAAATCCAACATGGCCGCCACCACAAAATGGCGAATTACATATTTTTTTCACAACTCCCTCAATATGGGTAATGAAAGGGCTTGACTAGTAGAATACTAAATACTATGATAAATTTCAAACCCAAGATGGCACCACATAATAGCGAATTACCTTTATCCGCCATATCGGAATTTGTAGGAAATTTTACTTCTCTAAGTACATTTTATAGAATGGTCGATTATTACTCGTTAATTGTAAAGCCTAGTTATTTAGCTGTAATAGTTTTCCTTTTAAATTCGTAATATATGCTACCATGACTTTTTGCACTTTATAGCTTAATATTTCGCAAAACCGATTGACTTGGATTGAAAAATGGCATTTTTTCAACCTCTTTTTAAACGACCCATCCATCAACACCCCACACCATGGGATAGACGATAAAAAAAATTCATCGCCACTTTACGTACCACACACCGTACCTAAAAAAAATGTTTTTTTCAACTTTGACGGCATGAAATATCAAACCCATACCAAATTTCAACTTTCTAGTGCTAAGCTCAAATCTCAAATCTCAAATAGTTTATTGCAATCCATAATGTACACATAAACAGGTGGTAGAATTAATAAGTAGAAACAATTATGGACCCTGTCGGGCACAGCAAAACTTAAAATATTTAATTAGGAGAGAGGAAGAGCGTTTTGTTAACTTTTCTTGTAAAATGTTTGTGTAATTATTTCCTGTTCATCTTGTATCTATGCGTCTCTGAGCTACAGACAGACGGACATGGCTAAACTGTAAGGGTTCCTTGTTGACTACGGAACCCTAAAAATGACAGCAGCGACCAACTCTGACGACACGGTTGGCGCTGTGGTTGAGTGATTGACTGCTACGCTGCGTGTCGCGGGTTCGATTCCCGCACGGAACAAATATTTGTATGGCCTACAGATAGTTGTTCCGGGGCTGGCTGTTTGTGTATGTGAGTTTGTATGTTTGTAAACGCACCCACGATACAGGAGAAATTCATAGTGTGGGGCAACGTTTTAAAAAAAAAACTGATTAAAGTAGGTACCTTGAAAGGCACTTCGGCATGTAATGACAGACCAACATCGGCCAGTGTTACTTAACCCCGAAGTTCACTGTTATTAGTCCCTGTTGTCCTAAAATACAAGTCACGACTTAGTTTAGGCACCAGTCTCCCACAAATGAACATTGTCGTCGTCTTAATTGTATTTTTTTCCTCATATATTAGTTTATAAATGTTATTTTTGGAAGAAAATAAACATTGTCATTATTATTTATTATTATTATGATTTAGCGACGAGCTCTTCTCCAAATAACTAACATTATTCTAATTTTCAGATAAAAATCTTGCAGCTAGCACCGCTGATCATCACAGATATGATCAAGTCGGCCATCTTGGATAACTATGACGTCAGCTCCGTGGTGTCCATCGTGTCCTCTAGTACTTACGTCCGGGAGGAGGCTGTGAATGCTATTAAAAAGAGGCAAGTTTTTCCTCCATATTTAAGATTAGCTGATGCCCGCGACTTCGTTCGCATGTATTTTGAAAATAAAAAGCTGTCGCTAAGATAAAATAAACTAACAGTCAACATTCTGCATTACCTGACCCCTCTTAGAATTAGAAATTTGAAAGAGTTTTATGCAGGACACTGACTGTATCACCTCTTCCATTTAAAATGCCGACCAGTCCTGGTATTTCCTTGGTATCTGGAATAAGCTGGAGCATACTCAAAAACCGGCCAAGTTTAGGGTTCCGGTATTACCCGCCCCGTAAGCAAAAAATAGCAAATTTTACAATGACAGTACAAAGTTACAAAAACATCTAGTTTTAAGTCACTTTCTATGTGGTTACTACGAATTTTTTACGTAATCAGTTACATTTTTTAAGTTGGTCGACTATTACTCGTTACCTTGTAAAACCTACTTAGCTCTGATAATTTTCCTTTTTAATTCGTTATGTATGCTACTAACATGAATTTTTAGCTTAATATTTCTGAAACAACGGAATCGAACAAACGGATCCTTGGATGGAAGAATGGTTTCTGCACTCTCTCAATATTTTAAACAGCCTATCCAACGACATCCACTATGAGATAAACGATAAAAAATCTGCGCCACTTTTTACGTGTCGGGTGCCGTATTAACTTTTACCACTCTGTCGGCGTGATTAATTTGTACACCCATTCCAAATTCCAACTTTCTAGTGCTTAGCGCCTTTGAGCTTTACCGGATAACGTATATAATTTTCTTCCATGGCCGTGTTCATGGAAATAAATTCCCTACTTCCCCAAAAACATTGATATATTTTTTTTGGGTAGTGATGGTTGCTGCGAGGGGTCAAAATAGTTTAACCCTTAACTTGACAGCGTACATCACACTGTACATACATTTAAAAGAAATATCTCTCATTAGTTTTGGAAAAAATAATAATTCTGTTTTTCATCAATATATTGTCAAATACAGTAGAATTGGTAGAAAATTATTTATCTGTGACAACACTATTAAACACATTTCAAAATCAAAATGGCCGCGAAGCAACAAGCTGTACGTGTGACACGAGTAAGTGTATTATTTATTTTTTTACTTTTTGGCTCGAAACTTGGCAAAATTAATTTATTCTGTGAAGTAACGGGACAACACAGGCTCTGTACTACAATAGCCTAACCATCTTTTTGATTGCGAAGCCGTCACAATTATTCAATAAATTGTACTATTTCTGCGTTTTGATTTTAATTTTTAAACTTTTCTCTGTACCTACTTGTAATGTAAGATCTATCATCTTGCCAAATTTCATGACTCTTGATCAAATGTTTATGCTTTGATCCCCTTGCGAGCGTCAAAACATGCAACAAACGGAGCATAAACGGCCGAATCGTTAGATTGCCTTGGTTCAGAAGTTTTTTCACCGCTTCAAGGGGTAGCATACCTGAGTATTTAATATTAATTTCAGCTTGATTCCTCTACGCGTTCCTTAGAAAAAGGTCTTGACAGACGGACAACAAAGTGATCCTATAAGGTACTGTTTTTGCCGCCTGAGGTACGGAACCATAAAAAACAAACCATCGAAAGATTTGTGCTAGTCTTGAAATTACTTAGTAAAGAAACTACTTATTAAATCAAGTTAATTCATAAATTATTTTGAACCAGCAACGCACACCGGAAAGATTTTATAGCACCGAAGACTTAGAACATAGAAATACACCCGATCACTGAGTTAACTCAACTTTTTTGTCCTAGAAGTCGCGTATAACAGGGCTCCATCTTCTGCCTGCGGTTAATGCCGTGGCCCCTTTTTTTTTTTTTTTTTTCCTTCTAAAGCCCTTTGCGTTCCAGGGCCGCGGTGACTCTTTCGAACAAATTCCGCAACCCTGGCAGGCTCCGGCCCTAGCGGGCCCCGTCTTTTATGCTGACATCTCTTTGAGGCGCGCGTGAAACACAACGCGCCATCGACCCGGGCCTGGTGGTGATCGGACGGCGAGCCACCCAATGCTCGCCGTCCGCAGGCCCGCGCCTACGGTGGCCGGGGATCGCCCTGCGACTCCCGACGCCCGGGGCGTCTTCTCCTGTAGCGGCGGTTGGGGCGAAGGCCTTGCCTTTCCCTCGCGCGGCCCGCCTCCTCCTTCGCTAGCATTACTGCTTCGCAGAAGGAGGTGACCGCTTCCCAAGCCTCCTCGCTCCGGACCATGGATTCAACCAGGGCCGGACGCGAGAGGTTGCCGCCGCCGATCGCCTCGACGAGGACACGGCGGTGCTCAGCCCGAGCAGGGCAGATCTCCACCGTATGCTCCACCGTGTCCTCCGGGCGATCCTCACAGTGCTGACACCCGGGCGTGTCCTCCCGCTTAAATGCCGTGGCCCCTGAAACGGCATAAAGTTGTGTAACTTTATCTTATAAATATGCTGACGAATATTAATCATTGTCCAATATGAGAGATACATATTTATGCGGGAAAAACATGCGACTCAAAACATGAGATCAAACTCACAACCCAAACATAAAGTGGAACTGCCAAAGTATTAGTTCGTGGAAAATAGCTCTAATATCACATAATACAACATGTAACAGAATGAACGTGTTGCACCCACATCACAGCTACTCAAAAGAATAGTGTAAGTACTGGGAAGTAATCGTCGGTAGCAAGACAGCTACGTATCCCCAACAACTTTATTGTTTGTGTCCGGGTGACACCGCCGCTAACATCATGTAAAGAGAAGCGTTATCATTTAAAAGTTTCTCATCAAGGTAAATTACCAGGACTGATCGACATTACAAACGGAAGACGTGATAAAGTCAGTGCTTTGCATAACACTTCCGAATTCTCAATTCTAAAAGCTGTTTGGTAATGCAGGATATTGACAGTTCGTATTATCTGATCTAAGCATTTTTTTTCGAACAAATTCGCGGGCAACACCTAGTAGAATAATATTATCATTCAGAACTATTTTTTCTAAGGCATTTACATAATAATTAACTTTACATGTACTTAAGAGGTATATTCACAATTAACTGAAGATCATGTTTTGGTTAATTTTTTTTATGCAAAATTGTCAATTTTCAGAAACGATTTCTTACTTAACATGTGGATTTAGATGAGATGTATGTTAAAAAATACCATGTTGTAAAAAGTATACAAAAAAACGATTATTATCGAAAAATTATCATTGCGGGAATGCAAAAAGTACAAACAAACTTAATAATAATTTAAAAAAATGCAAGCGCTGGGATTCGATCCAACAGCTTACGTTTCGAAAGACAGTCACTGTACCGCAGGGTCCACGTGTTCAAGTCCGAGGCCATGTGCTTTCATGGTTCTCGGAACAGGCCACCAGCGGGATCACAAGTAACGGTAGGAGGGGTTCACATCGGCGTCGGGTCGACGATCAGGTATCTGGGGCTCGTTCTCGACAGCCGGTGGAACTTCGAGGAGCACTTCCGACGTTTGGCTCCCAGACTGGAGCGGGCTGGAGCTGCTTTCAAGCGGCTCCTGCCCAATCTAGGGGGTCCAAACGCCTCCTGCCGAAGGCTCTATGCGGGGATCGTGCGGTCCATGGCCCTTTATGGGGCCCCTGTGTGGGCCCTAACGCTGAAGGGGCGACCAGCCCGCCAGCTCAACGCGGCCCAAAGGGTCATGGCCATCCGGCTGGCTCGGGGATACCGCACGGTCTCCGGCGAGGCGGCGAGCCTCCTTGCCGGATTACCGCCATGGGATCTGGAGGCGAGAGCCCTCGCGCACGTTTACGCGTGGCGCGTGGAGGTGCTTCGCCGGGGCGAAACTCCGCTGCCACGGCAAATTGCGTCGCGGCGGACGGAGCTCCGGCAGGATACTATGGCGGTATGGAGACTGCGACTATCGCGGCCCAGCGCTGGGCACGCCACAATTGCGGCGGTAAGGCCCCTCTTTGAGGAGTGGCTGGAGAGGCGCCACGGCGTCCTCACCTTCCGCCTGACGCAGGTACTTACCGGACACGGCTGTTTCGGGAGGTACCTGTTTCGGATTAAGCGGGAGGACACGCCCGGGTGTCAGCACTGTGAGGATCGCCCGGAGGACACGGTGGAGCATACGGTGGAGGTCTGCCCTGCTTGGGCTGAGCACCGCCGTGTCCTCGTCGAGGCGATCGGCGGCGGCAACCTCTCGCGTCCGGCCCTGGTTGAATCCATGGTCCGGAGCGAGGAGGCTTGGGAAGCGGTCACCTCCTTCTGCGAAGCAGTAATGCTAGCGAAGGAGGAGGCGGACCGCGCGAGGGAAAGGCAAGGCCTTCGTCCCAACCGCCGCAACAGGAGAAGACGCCCCGGGCGTCGGGAGTCGCAGGGCGATCCCCGGCCACCGTAGGCGCGGGCCTGCGGACGGCGAGCGTTGGGTGGCTCGCTGTCCGATCACCACCAGGCCCGGGTCGATGGCGCGTTGTGTTTCACGCGCGCCTTAAAGAGATGTAAGCAAAGGGGACGGGGCCCGCTAGGGCCAGAGCCTGCCAGGGTTGCGGAATTTGTTCGAAAGAGTCACCGCGGCCCTGGAAAGCAAAGGGCTTTAGAAGGAACACGGATGGGTTTTAGTCAGTAAGAGTCTGACACGCCCTTCCGCTCCACCCAGAGCGGAAGAAGTCATTTGATGATTTCCCATCCTTAAAAAAAAAAAAGGGGTCCACTTGTTCTGTTGACATTTATCTGAAAATAACCGATCTTATAATATGAACAAAACGTGTCAAAAAACAATGATCCGTAATTTTAAAATCTTAAAATGACCATTACTTTTTTTCCTGCCCACCAATTTTAATGAAACTAAATGTTGCTCAGAACTCACCCGCATGCAACTGTGAAAACCCCAAGTAAATCCTTGCAGTACCTTCGGAGATTACCTTTAACAGACAGACAGACAGAACGACAAAAAATCTAAAAAATCTTTTTTTGTGTTGTATATTCCTTTTTTATCGCCCTTAATCCATTTTTAGTATTTTTTTAAATGTACAGACACAACCGTTCCTACTCATTTATTATATGTATAGATAAGAATGCTTGGAACTGGTCCTGCTCCATAGGACGATCTAGGGTGTAGTAGACAAAATCAAACTTGTTGATTTATTTACTATATATACTGGTGTACTTTCTGTTTTTTTTTAATATGTAATTTAACTCACACACTGATACATTGTTGTTAATTATATAGTAAATATGTGAGTACCATGTCCCTTGCTAGCAAACTTAGTTTTATCTCTGCTGGTATTGCTTTGGTGTACCTATTAGTATATAAGTGTGTGCTGTATATTAGTGTAATGTTGGGTGCATTGTGCTCACGTAATATAATCAATTTATCAATGTATGTGTACAACACATTGTAAAACTTATAT
Organism: Mamestra configurata; assembly: GCA_002192655.3. Taxonomy (NCBI): domain Eukaryota; kingdom Metazoa; phylum Arthropoda; class Insecta; order Lepidoptera; family Noctuidae; genus Mamestra; species Mamestra configurata. The sequence continues at coordinate 86,145 of NDFZ01004523.1, forward strand.
TTGAAAAGAGTAACTATGGAGTTTCTTGTCCGTTCTTCTCCATAAGAATCTACTTTTTGCGAATGGACAACTAGAGTCACAAATACTTTAATTTCAAACTGTAAATTTTACGTTCAAAAGTGCCTTTTAATGGTCTAGTTGAAATAAAAGAATTGAATTTTACTTTGACTCCATTCTGCCCTCTCAAGACTGACGGTCTATTACTGACTGCCCTTTCTTTTATATCACTCCACATAAAATCCATCTCTATTTTTCTTTTGCCTCCCTCTCCCTCCATCTACATTAATATTGTTACGAGCTTGGGGTTTGTGACAATAAAAACAGCCGATTAAATAACCAAAATGACACTTTAATTTAAGAACACTAATTACAACTTTAAACTCACTAATTATAAAACACAAATTCACCACTGATCACTGTAATCGCACTTAAAGATCGCTTTCGAAGTATACGCTTGTATCGCAAATCCAATACTGCATCGGTCGCGGACTACGCGCTCTTTATAAAGGTCAGTTAATTCTAGAAACTTCTATTGTCGAAACGTCTGGAAAGTTCCCCTAAGTACCAGTCCCGACTGACCAGATGTCGAGAAGTGTAGAAGGTCCTTAACTCTACTAGTACTGCTACTCGATACTAGATGGCGCTAGTGGTAACTAATGTCAATATATACCCGGCATTAATTCTGGCGCGTAACAATATTCACAATTATTTTAGTAACATGCGTTTCATCCCTCCTCTTCACATGACCATACCAAGACAAGCGGTTCCTTTTCAACTTTTCTGTTACACGTGCCACTTTAGAAGCTATCTATATTTTTTTTGAGTATTTTACTTCCTATTTTCTTCCAGGATACCGAATCTAGTTTCAGTCCTTCAGCTGTACGGTATGTCGGAAGGTGGCAGTATTTGCAGCGAGCTGGACTGCCCCATGGGCTCGAGGCCTGGGAGCTCTGGTATGCCTTGCTACGGATTTGTTATTAAAGTAAGTGCCATGGTGCATTATCATCATATCAGCCTAAAGACGTCCACTGCTAGACATAGGCCTCCCCTAAAGGTGGGTTTGCTATAATCGCCACGCATGGCAGGCGGGTTGGCAATCACAGTGTAGCTGTTGCAATGTACAGAGAATACTGCTGCCCATTTTCTGGTGAGTCCCTTAGTCGCCTTTGTCACAGGAAGTGATGGGATGGTGCTATTCATTTAAGTCCAATACCATATAGTATGCCTTGGTGCATACTTCTGGAATTCTGTAGTGTGCTTGGTAAGGCATATAATCACGCCAAATGAGGTGTATTAGTATTTTTTTATTTTATTTTTTTATTTAGTATGGGTTTGCTCTTGACTCTAGTCTAGGTCATAGATGACAGAGACAAAGTCGACGATGGAGCGAGCTTACCCAGGAGAAGCCTGTTCACTCTAATTTTGAAGAGATTAGGGTTGTATGCGTTCGGAAACACAGACGCAGGCAGAGAGTTCCACTCCTGATTTTTCAAATCAAAAAAATATACAATAACACTTTTTTGAACGACATGGGAAACCAAGGCTCCACACTCGGGACAGTTGCCAAAATTATAATAACACTACCGTAAATGGGAATCAAAAACCCAGGTTGGGCACGAAGACAAATTTTCTTATTTACTTTCGTATTCTTCTTCCTTTGGGCCTTGGCCCCTCAACGATCTTCTTTCATATCACTCATTTCCTCTTCGCCAGGATGTTTTCCTACATATGCTCCTCAAATCTTTCTCGACATAATCCTTACGCCGCTTCCTAAGTCTTTCTTTGGGTCTTTTCTGTTATGTAGTCCACTAGCGACCCGCCCCAGCTTCGCACAGGTGCAATGCTGATACTAAATATACTACGGTTTTAAAACTCTGGTTCCATGTATAGTAACTTGGAATTCTGTCTTTATGTCAGTGTTTCCGCGAAATCATCTTGAACACGTAACTTGAACGCTACTTATAGGCACGCACCCCCGGCCGATATATCTTCTAGATATCTTCAAAAATATTCATTTAAATTACATGCTGTAAAGGGCCATATTGATCTATATTAAATGCACAATGAATTTAAGGTACTTAATTGGATAAGGATTTATGCTGTATTGCTTAAAATCGCTTCGTAAATCAGCCTTTATTTCTCGTAAAAGTAAAGGATAAAAAATGTTTATTGTGGGTTATCCCTAAGATATAGACATATACCCTTGCGGACGTTTTTGTACATTATTTTGATCAATCTCGTAGGGTTCAGCTAGCGTTTGAAATATAAGCGCTAAAAAATGTGTTTATTTATTTATTTATTTATAATAAGCACACCAACAGCACTGTCACTTATAATTCAAATAAAATTACATTCAAAATCGGCATTTCAGTAACCATGCAAATGACAGGTATGCATGACATTGAACATAATGAATATTAGAGACAAAAGGAAAAACTAAAAACTGCGTCCAGGATACCTAGATCCTGAACACTACAAAAAAACAAAACAATTTGAGCTATTAAGACGTACATTGTTCACACTGTTTGAAGAGGGAACGTCTGTATGAAGCAAAACTCATAGAGAAAACTTCGATAGGGTAATCCGTCAAATTGGACCTTTCATTATATAACCTTGCCATACGTGTTAGGGGGCTATTAAAGGTGGGTAGGGGTTATTTACGACATCACATTAGAAACCTCTTAAATTATCAGTGTTACTCAAATTTATTATGCATTTATTATACATATAAACCTTCCTCTTAAATCACTCTAACTATTAAAAAAACCGCATCAAAATCCGTTGCGCAGTTTTAAAGATCTAAGCATATAGGGACAGACAGCGGGAAGCGACTTTGTTTTATACTATGTAGTGATTTGCACATAATTTCAACAGCTCTGGTGTTACTCATTCTTTTCAGTGTCCTGCCCATCCAAGCCTCTGTGACTTGCAGAACCGGACAATCGTTTCCCCATGAATCAGGTTTAAGACCAGTCTGTGTTCTTAAAAATAATTTTCTTGTTCTTCACTGATAAACTATTTTCACCGAAATCCTACCTAATTTAATCTTATTTTTTTGTCTCTAGGTGGTGGACCTGACTACCCGGGAACCTTTGGGTCCCAATCAACGAGGAGAGATTTGTATCAAAGGCCCCAGTGTCATGAAAGGTACGTGTTTGTCTCCTTTCTTCAACGTTCTTGTTATTTTATTATTGGTCAAACATATATCTCTCCCACAGAAATATAAAAAACAGCTAGCAGCGTACACGCTATGTTTGATGAGATAAGGTTTATAATTGATTGAGTAGTACGTTCTGTTTTAAGAAATGCGGGCGTGTGCGCGACTGCGTATTGCTATTGCTTTTACTGAACTGCATGTGTAGTAGTTGCCGTGTGGGGTTAACTGGAGACACTGGTTTCCGATTTATTCTCGTCTACCGGGCATATCTCCTAGTTTATTATATCTATGATCTCTCCATTCTTTTCACCGTTTCCGATTCTGTGCCATTTTTTGCCGATTCTTAAGGAAGACAGCCTCGTCCCGCCATATCCTTCATGGTCTGCCGCGTCGTCGTTTCAAAATTTCAGTGCACACAAATTTGTGTTTTATCGTCCTTTATAGATCAATGATATTTTAGCCAAGGAAAAGGTTATGGAGGTCAGTTAGCCGGTCTATCCATGGAAAATGATCAGCTGCAGCCGGTTAGAATGGAAGCAGACTGATGAGTTTCTGTCATGCATCATCATCACCATCATATCAGCCGAAAGACGTCCACTGCTGGACATAGGCCTCCTCACGCGTGTCGCCATACAACCAGTCTACATCATCGCATCCATCGGCTACCCGCGACCCTCACCAGGTCATCGGTCGACCTTGTGGGAGGCCGCGCCAACGCTGCGTCTTCCGGTACGCGGTCGCCACTCCAGAACTTGTCGGCACCATCGACTATCTGTTCTGGCGAGCAATGTGCCCTGCCCACTGCCACTTCAATTTGTCATGCATATCACTAAGTATTTTTTTTATTTTGTTACAGCATATTTAAACAACGTGAACCCCGACTGCAAAGACGAGGAAGGGTTCCTGAAGACCGGAGACGTCGGTTACTACGATGAAGATGGATACTTCTACATCGTCAACAGAATCAAGGAGTTGATCAAGTTTAATGACATTTCTGTGAGTAAACGTTTTATTTGACATGGCTATATCTAGTCCATGATTAGAAGGCCCTTGACCGGGAGAAGACATTTTCGCGACGGGTGTCATAATGTGTAGCTGGCAAGTACCAGATTTGGGTAGTATGTTAACCGAACAGTCAAAGACCCGAGACGGCAACGTGCCGTGTTCCACGGGCCTCTCAGGAGAAATTGCGGGCGTATGCGGCCGCAGAAGTCGAGAGTGACGGGACCCGCACAAATCCATGTAATAATAACTGGTCGGGGGAGAATAATGAAGGGTGCAAGCACTCCATCGCCACGGCCAAAGGTAGATTTAGAACACCGTGTGGTTTTAATCGGTAAGAGTCTGATAGACCAGCACCCACCACAGGGCGGAGGAGACACATGGGGATTTTCTCACAAAAAAAATAGTGGGACATTTCAAGCTGATCACTACATGCAACGTGTTACAACAGAATAAACGCAATAACTGTTAAGGGCTCATTGTACTTATCATTATGAACAACTTTCACGGAAATCGAAAAAAAAATCAGTTTTTCCGTATATTTTATATAGGGCAAAAGAATTTTTTTTCGCGATTTCCGTGTTGGTTCTGTAGTGAAAATTGTTCATAGTGATCACAATGACCCCATAAGAGGTGTTGCGTTTATTCTGTGACACGTTGATAGTACAATACACAGTGCCCCTCTGAAGTTCTTCATAATTGACAGCGCAGTAGTCAATTTTAAAACCAATCATGACACGCTAAACCCGCGCATGCACGGTCTTGCGGAAGATGGCGCGAGTGATGGCGTCTCAGTCGCTCCTATACGTTCGATGCTTAGTCGTGTCCCGCTTGCTCAATGCAATAAGACTGTTGATGCCACAAGTGTTGGACGTTGTTATTATTTTTAATTAGATTGTTATTGTTTGGTTATCTTCTTATTGTTACTTGTTGTGTGTGTTGCTTGGTTTTGTGTGTGAGTTTTTTGTGCGATATGCCCAAACGGAATATCGTTTCACAAAAAGACAATAAAATATACATTTTTTATTACCTTTAAATTTAGCTTTAATTTATTTGGTGTGAACACAGTCCCTCACTTACAATTATCTAGTAGTACTTAATCTTCTTATGCATTTCTACCTACTTATCTTACAAAATTGCTAACTGCTTCTACGAACGTTACACTTTTTAACGCGATTGCACCTGCGCGGTCGTCACCAAAACCTAACTTCAGAGCGGCAATGTTGCTTGGCGCGTATTATACTTCTGTCTGCCGCTTATGTCTCCTAAACCGACGCTACAGAAATTGTTACGGTATTCACTAATTAGAAGAACGAGCGATAAACAAGGAAGGCTTGTTAAATAAATGGCACCAGCACAATTTTTAGTCTGTATTGACTCACCGCTCGATGGGCTTACAGCAGACACGTCCTAACCAGTCCTATTTAAACTGGGTAGAAATTCAACTCTACTAATAATACTTTATTTTATCACCAGATAGCGCCAGCAGAATTCGAAGCACTGCTTCTCCAGCACCCTTCAATCCGCGAAGCTGGAGTAGTGGGTAAGCCACATCCGAAGCACGGAGAAGTTCCTGTGGCTTTCATTGTGCTGCAGCCAGGATATAGTGCTACTGAACAGGAACTAGTTCAGCATGTGGATAGCAGGGTAAGCTTATTAAATAATATCAGTGTTTTTTACCGTCCCATTTTAGCTAAAATAATGTTACGCGCCAGAATTAATGCTGGGTACATAACGACATTAGTTACTACTAGCGCCATCTAGTATCAAGTAGCAGAACTAGTAGAGTAGAGAGTACCTTCTAGACATTTCTATGCCAGAATATTTTACAATTCTCGATATCATTCTGGTCAGTCAGCACCGGTAGTTACGAGTACTTTCCAGATGCTTCTACAGTAGAAAGTTCTGGAATTAATTGACCTATATAAGGCCAGTATAGCCCGCGACCATACAAGCAAATACTTTGGAAGCGATCTTTAAGTGCGATTAAAGTGATCAGTAGTGAAGTTGTGTTTTATAATTAGTGTCAGTCGGGACCGGTACTTAGGGGAACTTTCCAGACGTTTCGACAATAGAAGTTTCTAGAATTAACTGACCTTTATAAAGAGCGCGTAGTCCGCGACCGATGCAGTATTGGATTTGCGATACAAGCGTATACTTCGAAAGCGATCTTTAAGTGCGATTACAGTGATCAGTGGTGAATTTGTGTTTTATAATTAGTGAGTTAAAGTTGTAATTAGTGTTTTTACATTAAAGTGTTATTTTGGTTATTTAATCGGCTGTTTTTATTGTCACGAACCCCAAACTCGTAACAATAATAACAGCGGGTCGATGTTCAAGGCTAAGCGAGGCTAGTCGAGGTCGGTCTATAGGTGGTCTTGTGGTACGTTAGGCTCAGTTAAGGATCAGTCATTTCGGGGACTGGCAAATTTTCATGTAGGTACTTTCCATTTATTTATTTTAAAATTATGTTGAAAAAATATTTATGAAAATATTATTCATCCATTTATTTATTTTATATACATACTAGCAACATGGCTGTGTCGCGCTCGACTATTAGAGCCAGATAGTCGAGTGATATACGGATTCCGTTTTTACATACGGGCGTTTGGAACCCTAAAAATATTTGAAGATTAATAACCAGATCTTGCTTTTTAGGTGACCTTCAGAATGCGTCTCGCTGGTGGAGTTCGCTTCATCGACCGCTTGCCCCGAGGAGCTGGAGACAAACTTGACAGAAAAGACCTGCAGCAGAGGTTGCTCGACGAAGATGCCAATTGAGAGGAATGAATGAAGAATCTTCATCATCATTATTTCAGCCGAAGAACACCCACTGCTGGACATAGGCCTCCCCAAGTGTCGCCACATCAACAGATCCTGTGTTGCTTCCAACGTAATCCCGCCTTCATCAAGTCATCAGTCCAACTTGTGGAAGTCTGCACCAACGATTCATCTTCCAGAATGCGGTCGCAACAAAGTATTAAAAAAACAAATAAAGTTTGCACTCCGGGAGCGCCGCAGAAGTGAAAACTTGAACATTAACGTTGTGCATTTTTTATATTTTGGAATGGTTAGTGAATAATTTCGCACGAATTGCATATGCATGCATTGAGGTATACATTTTCGCCGCGCGGTAGAAAGAGAGGGGGATATTACTTCCTCACCTACGCTGCGCCGGCGGTCCACTCTCCCTCCGTCTTACGAATTTTCGATCAGGTCACGTGTCCTGACGCGAGTTTAACATTTTTTACCCATCCCAAAAAGTGCACAACGCCGCTAAAGAAGTTTTCACTTCAAAAAAAATTGTTAATAGTAGGAATTAGAGTAACTCTTCAAATGTTGACAGGTGCAAGGTAGAAACTGTTACGAGTTAAGTATTATAGCAATTTATGGTCAATTTTATGTATTTATTCATTTGAATTTTATGTACAGTACTGGTATATAGGCGAACTTAATGCAACGACGCATTCCCTACCAGTCAACCTTTGGGTTAAAAGAAACAATGCATCTATCTATTTTCGTAAATAACTTTGAAATAATTGATACATTTAATAATTAAACTTTCAAATATAATAAATCATTTACAAGTTATGAATAAAATGTAAACTCTCACAATATTCCCTTTCATTTACGCACGACATATTTTTTTTTTTTGTAATATTTATTCAAACATAGAAGTGTTCAATTCTTTGCCAGATAATAAAAAAATGGCACTTGGCCCTTAAAAGAATAAGTAAACCAGCAAAAAGAAAAACTATATAATCCTAGAATATTATACTATTTTTAAATTGCACTAAGTAAAGTCTGCCAGAATTTAAATCTAAAGCGGCCATTTTATTATCTAATTAGGCCACACAATGTTTTCAATCCAAGGCAAATACTGGGCCACTCTGGTGTAGATGGCTGGTTTATGGCCATTCCCACAACTGGCCTTGCCAACAGACGTTACTCCGACAATCGTGTACATGCAGTGAATCTTCTGGTCCTTTACCTGAATTGGACCACCGCTGTCGCCCTGAAAAGGCCGAAAAAAATATTAGGAATAATCACCGGTTAATCATCAACATATCGCTGTGGATTGTCCTTGTCCAGATAGTCTGTGGGCGTCCACAGCATCCTTTGCCATCCCTAATGTCCAAGACTTGTCTGATCATATGGTGCATTACGTGATCAAACAGCAGAGGCACCAGAATTGACGCAAAATGGCCAAGAATAGAATAAATCTATCAGGAAGGCTGACCAGTAGGTAAATCGTAAACTCTGTAACATTATAAATTGTGTTGAGGAATTTTAATTAAATAGGGAACTGAAAACTTGTGCTTCGAAGCGTGTCGATGGCAAAAGTAGACTATTCCTAACTAAATTCCTTGCCTGGCCTAGTTTCTGGCTACAGCAATACCGTTCGCAGACGCAGTAAAAGGGATGTTGTCTGGGTTAAAAAAAAAAATTCCATGTCTATTCTACGAAGATAAAACGCATCAAAGATGGCGGCTTGTAACGTCACTTTCCTGTAAAAAGTGTACTGGTAAGTGACGTCACACGAGTTTTTAACGCACTGTATCGTCTTAATTTTATGTTTACGTGACAAAAGAAAAAATACTAGTCCAATATTTTTTTGGAAATTTATCTGGCGGACTTATTAGAATTTTTTAGTCAAATACCCTATTAGGTCCTCATGTAAACAGGTAACAGGGTATGTGGCGCAAGATGAAAGGTAAGTCATGGTCTGTGGAGAGAATTATGCCGCACAAATATCGAAGATTGAAACCGTCCAAGAACCCCCAACTGTGGAGACTTTCTTTGCTGTGACAGACCTAAGCGCGGAATGACAAAAATTAGCGACCAATCAAAGCAAAGGTCTAAAATTTATCCGTTTCGGTGTGATATTCAAATTGCATTCATCGGCTCATTGCTCGGTGTTGATAGCAGTACATCCAGAGCTCAAGTGTAAGCCATAGAGTTACAAATTAACTAGACATTATGTTGTCCGATTTCGCGTGCGTAGGGTACGTGGGAAGGGGGAGCACCACCGTGTCCTCGTCGAGGCGATCAGTGGCGGCGACCTCTCGCTTCCGTCCCTGGTTCAATCCATGGTCCGGAGCGAGGAGACATGGAAAACGGGCAACTCCTTCGGCGAAGCGGTAATGCTAGCAAAGGAGGAGGTGGACCGCAAGAAGGTAACCTCACGTCCAAGCCGCCGCAACAGAAGGAGACGCCCCGGGCGTCGGGAGTAGCAGGGCGATTCCCGGCCATCATAGGCACGGGCCTGCGGACGGCGAACGTTGGGTAGCTAGGTGGGTCAGAGCCTTCCAGGGTTGGGGAATCTCAAAAGAGTCTTGCACGCAAAGGGCTTAAGGAGGAACGCGGATAGGTTTTATTCACTAAGAGTCTGAAACGCCCTTCCGCTCCACACAGAGAGGAAGAAGTCATTTGATATTTCCCCGTGCTTAAAAAAAAGGGCAAGCAAAAAAAGAGTTCTAGCGTGGCAATCGTGTTCCGGGAAAAGCGTCGAAAAGCCTTCCAATTACCTGACAAAGGCCACGAAGGGACTCTGGATGCAAGAAACACAGGACCGATCAATGCACCGACGCTTGGAGGAGGCCTAAGTTCAGCAGTGGACGTCTCTCAACTAAAATTATGATTATTTAAGGTCCTTACCCTACAGGTATCCTTATATTCCTCACGCCCCTGGTACGTCATAGGAGGATCTCGGTCTCCATAACAAGACTGCGTCAGGTCATCGAAACCTCTGTTCATGAGACGGAAGGGTTGGTATTTTTGAGAACATTCCCACTCTGAGAATTTTGTCAAGATGACCTGCAACAAAAAAAAAATTAACATCTTCAGATTGATCCAATCGAAAATCGAACCAATTCCCACTAAACGTTTCCAAACGTCTTTTATAATGCGCACAGCAAAGGAGTGGAACTCTCTGCCTGCGTCTGTGTTTCCGAACGCATACGACCCTAATCTCTTCAAAATTAGAGTGAACAGGCTTCTTCTGGGTAAGCTCGCTCCATCGTCGACTTTGTCTCTGTCATCTATGACCTAGACTAGAGTCAAGAGCAAACCCATCTCAAATTAAAAAAAAAAAACAAAGAGATTTATTTAAAAAAAACTATTTAGTTGGTATTGATAAGTAGATTCTTTAATCAAATTTGCTATGGCTATTAGGGCGTTATAAAAGCGAAATTAGCTTTATTTATTTGGCAACCATTTTTGAATTGAAATAGTTGCCGAATAGAAAGAAGAAAGAAAGAAACTTGATTATTTCCGTTTAATAAAAACGAATAAACTCAAAATTACAAGAGTTATGCAAGTTGGGAAGATATGCGTTACATTCACGTAAAACGGCTATCGCTTAGACCTTGTCCAGAAGAAGCGAATTCGCCGCGATTTTCTCGCGCGTATTTCCGCGTACGTTGCGTCCAGAAGGAGCGTAACAACGCACGAGCATTTGGGGACGAATTCAGTCAGTAAGTAGTCAGTCAGTAGACGTGCAGTCGTTCTGAATTTCGCGCGTAAACTGGATGCAACCAAGGCGTCCCTAATATCTCGACTCGCGCGTAATACGCGGGAGTCGAGAGTCGTCTGGCGTAGTGCACGCGATTTACGCGCGTATTTTAAATACGCGCGATGCTTGTGGACGCGATGTATTGACGCCCAGTACCTCGCCAACGCACGTAGAAACTCGCGCGTAACGATTCGCGGTGAATTTGGCCTTTCTGGACGAGGTCTTAGCATAGCAAGGATCGTGTGCGAGACAGAGTCACAGCGTTGGTTTTCAGCGACAGCCGGCGTTGACAGAATGATGCAACCAGAGCAGAATTCCAATGTTGTTACCAAGTTATGTTGTTTAAGAATCCATATTCGCCATTGGTAAATAAAATTATTTTGCGATGCATGCAAGTTTTCCGTCGTCTAACTGAGGTCTAAGACCACAAAAGAGATACCAACCCTCTTCAGAGTATCACTCGGTTGTTCTCCTTTGTCATGAGTGAGTCCCCAACCAGCTGCTATGACCCGGGTGTCATTGACGAAGTCTCCGGTGTGCAGACAAGCTGGAACTGTGAATTGGTCCAGCTCCATCCTGAAAAGAAAAAGATATATACATTTCCAGCTGCTGCTCCTGCTCCGCCCGCGTGGAATTAGCACTTCTCCCCTTTTTAGGGTTCCGTAGTCAACAAGGAACCTTTATAGTTTCGGCATGTCCGTCTGTCTGTCCGTCCGCGGTTTAGCTCATAGACGCTAAGAACTAGAAAGTTGAAATTTGGTATGGGTATACATATTTATTACGCCGAGAAAGTGGTAAAATAAAATCTTGAAATATTTTTTTTTTCCGCTACTTGTTAAGTGCTACTAGACTACCTATTAAAAATATTTAGAGTTTGCTAATTTTTGTTAAAGTCAAGTGTCCCCCCCCCCCTCTGTCAGCTAAACGGTTGTTTTTGAAGACGTGAAAAAATACACAGTAGTAGCATATCTAGTGAATTCAAAAGGAATACTATTACTGCTACCTAGGCTTAACAAGTTAATGAATAATAGTCGATCAACTTATAAAATGGAACTAGGTAGGTAAAAAAATCCTAATAATTCCATAGAAAATTACTTAAAACCAAGTGCATTTGTAACTTTGTAATGTAATATAGTTAAGTACTTTTTACATTTTTTCTGGCATGGTTTAGAAGATGGGTAACTACGGAACCCTATACTGTGCGTGATACGACTCGCACTTAGCCGGTTTTTAAATTACTATCTTCTGCCTATTTTCGCCCGCGGGATAGTTGAAGAGACATACTCTCGGGATGAAAAGTATCACATGTTCTGTTCCAAAACATGTTCTACCCCTGTGCCAAGTTATAGCCGAAATCGTTCAGCCGTAGAGACTGAGTGTCTTTTGCAATGCTAAAATTTCCAAAAAAATGTTTTTAGCGGATGCTCACGTTATAAAATAAACCTATTTTTAAATTTCAGTCGGGATAAACGATTTTATAAGTTAAAATAGAAATCGTTGCGGTTGGCGCAAGATAAATTTTCAATAAAGGACAGTGACCTTTCCCTATATAATCTTTATATGTAAGCGAAAAATAAATTGTGAATGGTTGTTCATTAGTAGAAAATGTAAAGGATCTCGATAGATGTAGGTTCAGGATTCTTAATTCAAATTAAGAATTCAAAATGGCCGCTATTGCAACATTGTATTTGGCGCCAACCATAGATAAGTTATATATTTTTCAAAACATTTGCTCAAAAAGTGCATTTACGAAGCCTGTATACATTGTTTGAAAGTTAAATATTACAAACCATACATTGGAACGTGCGGTAAAATAGGTACTCTCATCTAAGTACCTATTTTACCACACTCCTCCTTGTATAGCGCCGTTCGTATCCTTTACGGTTTTTTTTAATTACAATTAAAAAATATTATAATTCTACCAAGGAGTTCCACATTATTGGTAAAAATAAGTTGAATGAAAGCGCTTTTGCTCAGTACGTTTGTCTCATCTTAATACTAAAGAGAACATGAGGCGAAAGATGTAGTTCTAATTTTCACCACGCGCCTGTGGCGCCATTTGCAAATTCGCGCTATTTTCATATAAGGAACGTCAAAGATTGTGGCGACTTTTCGACTGATATCTAAATACTAAAAGTTTGATTAATTACATATAATATAGTGTTTTCTCGCAAATGTGTCGCAAAGTTTAACTTTGAATCTTATTTTTATTTATTGTACACCTACCACGGTATAGTCTTTATAACCCAAAGGTTGACTGGTAGACAATGCCTTGATGCATTAAGTCCGCCCATGTACCACTATTGTAGGTACATAAAGTTTAAATAAATAAATAAAAACGTTGTATGGCAGACGTGCGGAAATTGGTTTTTATAAACTCGTGACTTACCGCACTAGTATCATAAATAACTATTACTCACACTCTTTCCGTCTCAATTAAGGCGATGTCATTGTATCTGGACGGCGACTTGTACAGTGGGTGTTGGATGACGTTCTTCACTTTGTATATCTTGGACTGGTCGTTTGCGTCGCTTCGTCTTAACGCACCGATGACTATGTATGTCACAGGGTCGCTGAAAGAATATTTGTAAAATGAAATATCAGTTTTTAGGGTAACCCGTGTATGTCTGTCCTTCTGTCACAGGGATCATAAAATCTTGCACAGGAGTTCCTTTATATAAGGAGTGATTTTAGAAAATTTATGTCCCCCAGAGATGACTTACAATGTAACGGAAAGATGTATTTTTCGTTTTAAAATTCTTTTTTTGAAGTGAAACCTTCTTTAGGCGCGTTGAGAACTTTTTGGGTGAACAAAAATCATGGAACTCGCGTCATCGTCAGCGAACGCTTTAGCTGTCGCTTAGTTTTCACTTCTATCGGCAGTCCCCACAGACCGATCGATCAATAAATCGATTTCAAAACAAAATCAGTAAACACTCACTTCTTTCTCCTGGATATGCAATGTCCCGCAGACAGAATAAACCGCTCACTGATGATAGCTCCACCGCAGAGCCACTCAATTGATCTCAATAGACCAAATCCCAACATGACCTGAGAACAATCACATCACATCACATCACACTATATCACATCACACTAATATTTTAAAGGCGAAAGTTTGTGAGTGTGTCTGTATGTTTGTAACTTCTTCACGCGCAAACGGCTGGACCAATTTTGATAAAATTTTGGTATGCAGGAAGCTGACACCCTGGATTAACACATAGGCTATTATACTAATGTGCGGAAAAATCGACATCTTTTTAGTAAAATTAGTGATAGACATAATTTTAATACTAGGAATAAAGACAAATTAGATCAACCATTTTTTAGATTAGCTAAAGTCCACACTTCTTTCATGGGGTACTGTGTTAAATGTTACAACAAAATACCTTCTGACATATTAGAACTAAATGAAGGAAAATTTAAAACTCATGTTAAAAGTACACTTTGTGAACAAGCATATTACAAATTAGAAGATTACATTCAGGATAAGAATGCTTGGAAACATGCTGGTCCTGCTCCATAGGACAATCAAGGGTGTAGACAAAATCAAACTGGTTGATTTATGAATTAACTTTATAGATATACTGTTTCTTTTTTGTGTTTTTATTTTTGTTGACTCACACTGTTATTCTGTAAATATTTATTAATTACTAACTGTGCCCCGCGGTGTTACCCGCGGTTTAAAAGTATAAGTAAAGTCAAAGTCAAAGTCAAAACGTTTATTTCAATTAGGCCATTAAACGGCACTTTTGAACGTCATCGTTTACAGTTCAGTAAAAATAATAATATTACATTAATAAAGTGACTCTACTGGCTATTCGGAAAGGTAGATTTTTATGGAGAAGAACGGACAAGAAACTCCATAGTTACTCTTTTCAATAGTTGAGAAAACAAAATTATTTAAATGTTGTTAATTTAAATTAAACTAAATTTGATTATTTTGGATTGTTAAATTGGACTGTTTATTTTAAATTGATTTTTAATAATAATAATTAGTACTGTTTTCTCGTAAAGCCGTAGCTAGCATAGCTCCAGTACTCGTTACTATCCCATATGAATAACTCTTGTTCGAAATAAAGCATTCGATTGATTGAAGTCTTCCTGATAGCTACAAAATGGGAGTCTTTAAGCCAAGAGTGAATTGGATGCTTCTTTGCAAACGTACTCCATTGTCGACCATAATCATCGATTCCTATCAGTGCCAGTGTATTGTGTTCAAACTCAAACTCAAACTCAAATTATTTATTTCAATTAAACCATTTACAGGCACTTTTGAATTGTCAAGGTTGGTAAGTCAAAAGAGATGGAGCTGTTTGCACGTTCCAAAGCGTAGATCTCTATGGAGAAGAACGTGCAAGAAACTCCACGGACACTCTTTTAAATCATTTTTGTTTTAAAATGTTTTGGTTACATCATTCTTGTTGAAATTAAACATACATATATAATAATAATAATAATCTGTGGCTCGACTGTCAACCAAGTGACACAAATTTTTTCACTCCCAATTTTATCAATTTTAAATACCAATAAATCAGTCAATTAATCAAGCCAAAATGGCAATAACAAAGAAAAAAAAAAAGCACATAAGACTGTAATAGTATGTACATATGTTCCAACAATGAAGAAAACCG